>LNAC01000026.1:2242052-2362262 GCA_002007465.1 Ailurus styani
AAAAATGAAACAAGATGGGATCGGGAAGGAGACAAACCATAAGAGACTCTTAATCTCACGAAACAAACTGAGGGTTACTGGGGGGTGGGAGGGTAGGGATAGGGTGGATGGGTTATGGACACTGGGGAGGGTTTGTGCTATGGTGAGTGCTGTGAAAGGCGTAAACCTGATGATTCACAGACATGTACCCCTGGGGCAAATAATAATAATAATAATAATAATAATAATAATAATAATAATTTTACAAAACAATTTAAGAATAAAGGTATAAATATTCTAATTAAAAAAAAAAAAAGAGGGCGCCTGGGTGGCTCAGTGGGTTAAAGCCGCTGCCTTCGGCTCAGGTCATGATCCCAGGGTCCTGGGATCGAGGCCTGCATCGGGCTCTCTGCTCAGCAGGGAGCCTGCTTCCTCCTCTCTCCTCTCTCTCTGCCTGCCTCTCTGCCGACTTGTAATCTCTCTCTCTGTGTCAAATAAATAAATAAAATCTTTAAAAAATAAAAAATAAAAAAAAAAAAAAAAAGAAAGAAAGAAAAAGAAGGCAGAGACTGGGGTTATGAAGCCCCAGACAAGGACTGCCAAGTGTTAGGAGGAGGCAGTACAAGTTCGAAGACAGGCCCGGAGCAGATTCTCCCTCGGAATCTCCAGGGGAGGCCTGGCCCCGCGGACACCTTGATTTTGGACTCGTGGCCTTCACAACTGTGAGAGAATACACGTCTGTTGCTTGAAGCCATCAACTTTGTGGTAATTCGTTATGGCAACCCTTGGAAACTAACAGCTGAGTAGCTTGCTAACAGTTTATAAATCACAGCGATTGTAAGTCTGTCCCACTGGGCTCTTGTTGACTTACACCCTTCATTTAGAGAATGTCGGTGGGTCACCACTGCTGTGGTTTATTTTGAAATATGGTGTTAAATGCCTATGGTTAATTAAATGCACAAGGTCACACAGCAACTACCTTTCACAGGGTTGTAGACCAGACCATTGCTTGCTTTTTTTCTTTTTTTTAATCTTAGAAAGTCAAATCGGTTCAGAGGTAAAACGGAAAAAACTGGATTTTTATTTCAACTGAAAGGCAGGGTAGCAGAGCGGTCAGGAACAAGGCATGGGGTTAAATAGTCCCAGATAGGAACACTTTAACTAAGTGGATAAAGTAGGACAAATTACTGAAACTCTCTAGGCTTCCCTTGTTCATTTGTAAAATAAGAATTACTGAACTCCCTGAAATACTATCAGTTAATTGAATATAGGAGACATCGCCTTGACAAAGTCTTAGCATTTCAGGAAAAGGAGGTCAGAAGAGGATATTTATAGGGTTTGGTGGTCTGGGTTCAAGTGACTTCAAGTGAGTCTTTTCAAGGAAGCAATTGCCCAGAATTGGACTAAGATCCTGACATTATAGGTTAGGATTGGTGAAGATAGTGAGGTGAGGGTCTTAAAGCAAGTCTTGAAGGATAGCTGTGCCTTGAGGAGAATAGGAAATTTGCTCAGGGTGAACAGACTGTTGTCTTGGACAAGTTACCTTCAGGAATTTCCGTAAGCAAACAGAGAAGTTATTTATTGGTTTATATCATGAAACAAATAACGAAGTCATATTGACACAGGGGGTCTCAGTTCTAAGTCCAAAGAGCTAGGTCACGTTGATGACCATTGTCAGAGTTCTCGAGACAATGACATCCACTTCCTGTGGCTGGGGTAAGGAGTAAATGAGATCATGGGTCTACCGTGCCCGCCACATCACAAGAACTAAAAAAGCAATAACCTATTAGTAGTAGTAGTATTACCCACTTTTATTTACTTGGAAAGAGAAGACAAATGTAGCTGGAAAGGTTTGACACCCCTCAAGATGTTTATTGCCTTTTACAAGAAGCAAAACACACGGTGTTAAGTTTTCTCGTAATTCGGGAACTAACACGAAGCTGCCGAATTTGTTGGCAGAATTTGCATTTGTGGGAAATAAGGGGACAAAAAGGAATAAAAAGTGAGGGTGCCTTTTCTGCATCGTAATTCTAGCTGGCTTTATATTTGTCCTGACGCGAGGACTCTAGAGTAATTAGCTCTTCACAAGAGCTTACCCCTGCCCAGGCCGAGGTCGGTCCTCAATGGTCCAAAAGGGAGACTTGGGGTCTCTGCTCACTCACTGTGCATAATGGTAGGTGACGAGTAAAATTTGTTTGCAAGGGGAAACTACACCTCTTCTTCTGCCTCTGAACATACAAAGCCCAGAGGAATCCCTGAGTGTGTGTGCTGGCTATACGATCCACAGACAGCATCCCCAGTCTCACCCTAAGGAACAGAAGACAACATGGTCAGATGCCTGTCTGACTCCAAAGACAGTGCTCACTAGTGCTCCCTCTGCTCCCTCCACTGAACCCAGGAGTAGTGTTCTAAAGATGGGAGGGACCACTCTGGTTCAGACTAAAAACAGAAATGCTGATGTGAACGAGCAAAAATGCAACGCATAGACCGTGTTTTTAAAAATGAAATGGCAGGGGCATGTGGGTGGCGCAGTTAAGTGGCTGACTCTTGGCTTCAGCTCAGGGGGTGGTCTCAGGGTCCTGAGATGCAGCCCTGAAAGGAGCCCCTCATCAGGCTCCCTGCTGAGCATGAAGTTGGCTTGAGAGTCTTCCCCGTCTTTTCCCTTCCCCTCTGCTCCTCCTCTGCTCACTCACACTCTCTCTCTCTCAAATAAAAATAATGATAATAATAAACATGAAACTGCATATAATTTCCAAACCTACTGTGGATTTAGGAACGAAGCAGTAGATGTACTTAGCTAGTGACTAGATAAAATGATATATAATTAACATTTTTTATATGCTTAATTGGTCTGAACATTTGCCCTATACTGCTTTTGCATTATTAATTTACTCCATTTGTTAAAAGGGTTTCCTAAGTTGGGACTTCATTTCAGTTTTGAATTCCAAATATTGGTATATTCTGACTTAATAACTGAGGGCCTGCAGGTCAGGGTCTAGCACCTTACTACTTAGACTGGCATTCCAGCCTACCATTCTCTGGCTGTGTGTCCCTGGCCCAATTACTTAACCTCTCTGTGCCTGAGTTTTCCCAGTAACAAAATGAAAATAATCATCACCATTACCAATGAGGGTATTTGGGAGGATTTAAATGAGTTGATTCATGTAAAGAGTTCAACACAGAGTAAGCATGTCATACATTTTAGCTCTAATTTATCTTCCTTGAAATTACCCATAGGAATTTTACCATGTGACATTCATAGCAAGATTGTCCTATTGATGGTGCCCCCAGTTCTTGGTCACACCCCTCTGAAGAATGAAGAGGTGGACCAGAGCAGTAGGCAGCAAAGAAAGGTTTACTGAGTGATAGCAGTGACAGTACAAACCACCAGAGGAGGGAGGGGACCCCAGAGGGTTGCTGCTGGAGTTTCTAAGCCTAGGGGGCTTTATGGGCTTGTTGACAGGCTCTTTCAATCTGATGACCCCTCCCTGTACCTGTCATCCAATCCAGTTTTTGTCACCTATCTATCACATGGGAAAGGGTGGAGGGCTCCTTCCAGGGTAATGTTACCCTTTTAAGGGTGGTTTCCTCTGGCGGGTGGGGGAGCTTGTTCCTGCCTGCCTGCCTTCCAACTCTCCTTCATCATTATGGCATCAATACCATGAGAAAAAAATTCTGCGGTGCCTTTAGTTCGAACCCATGACCGTAGCAGCGTTGCATTAGGAAAAGAGTGTTGGGCAAGAAGCTAAGAGATTCGGGTTTGAGGTCCAACACAGCCGCCAAACACGTGATTCTCAATGCATCACCACAACTCTCCGGGCAGGCCTGTTTCCTCAAAACAAAATAAGTAAGAGGAGTGGACTGAATACACCCTCTCTCTTTGTTTTTTGTTTTTTAAAGAGAGAGGAGGCGCTCAGCCCTCTCCTGAGCGTGGAGAGGAAGGGGGGGGGGGCTGGCTCGAGGTCATGACCTGAACCAAAATCAAGAGTCAGACACTTAACCCACTGAGCCACCCAGGCGCCCCGGACTGCACCCTCTGAAGACTACACAATGTGCTAGAAAGAACCCTAGACCAGAGTCTTTGGACTCTTTAAGCTCCAATTCTAGCAGTTGTTGGGTGTAGCTATTTACAGCAAGTCACATGACCTGGAACTTCAGTTTCCACACCTAGAAAATGAACAGAGTAATATTGGAAATGCTTCCCATCCCAGTTAGTGGTGAGGATAAAATGAGGTAATGAAGAAAGTACTTTGTAAAGTATAAAGCATTAAATAAGTGTAAGGTAATAATATCACTACCTAAATTCTATTTAGTCTAATTTTTATGCTAAATCTTACTGTTTTCTGGGCCGCCCAGATCGACCTACTCTTGATTTCAGTTCAGGTCATGATCGATCTCAGGGTCATGATCTCAGGGTTGTGAATCCAGCCCTGTATTGGGCTCTGTGCTCAGCTTGGAGTCTGCTTGTCCCTCTCCCCCTGCTCCCCCTCCCCTCTCACAAATAAATAAGTAAATAAATCAATCGTATTGTTTTCCTATAGCCTTTCACAAGTGCTTGTGCCCCTGCAGGTAGAATTCTGTGATTTAGAACCAGACTATAAAGATGTATTTGATGGCATTCAGACCATCTACTATAGACAACATCTTCTCTTAGTTAAGGTTACAGCTATAAATTTTCAATGCAAACATGACTCTATGAGTCAAGATATTAAAAATTATCTATTTCCTCTCCTTTCTGCAAATATCCCTGTGACGTAACCTAAGAAAAAACGTGCTGCCTCTGTCTGGGGGTTTCTTGATATTTTAAGAGGGCTGTTTGAAGTGAAGAGGATGAAAGGAGATTATCTTCATAAAGAAAGAACATGTTTATATAGCCCCTGCATGCACGCGTGCGTGCACACACACACACACACACACCCCAACACAAACTCTGCACTCCACCCAGAAAAGCACATTCCCGATACCGGGTCCTTAGTCACCCAGATCCCTCCACCAGCAATTCCTTTTCCTCCCACTTCTGCCTGTCGGGTCATACCCAGAATTCAGGGTTTGTTAAAATCTCAGATTTTCAGTGAGATGTATTGAGTGTACTTTGCCCTATCAACAATCTTTCAGAAAGCCCCTCCCTTTTCAAAAAAAATATATTTTATTTATTTGTCAGAGAGAGAGAGAGCACAAGCAGGCAGAGAGGCAGGCAGAGAGAGAGGGAGAAGCAGGCTCCCTGCTGAGCAAGGAGCCCGATGCGGGACTTGATCCCAGGACACTGAGAAGGCATGACCTGAGCCAAAGGCAGCTGCCCAACCAAGCCACTCAGGCATCCCAAGCCCCTCCCTTTTTAAAGATGATAAAACTGACAGGGAGATTAAATAATTTGTTCAGGTCACCTTTGTGGAATTTGCAGAGAAGTTTAACTCACATCCTTTCCCCCCCATGCCCCAGGCCTATCTTCTCAAATCATTGTAGTCTGAACCAATCTACATCCCCCTCACCAGTCCAGTTCTCTTTTAATGCATACATAATATCACCTGTTGCCTTGCCTTACAGAGTTCCTTATGAATAGAGACCTCCTTCCCCAGAGAACAGTTCCCATAGAACCGTAACCGTTCCATTCTCCAAATCCATCATAGCTTTTAGCATCATGTATCCATCGAGCTAGAATAAAGTTTGTATTTATTGAATTGGAGTGGACTATCCCAAGGATATTTCCTACTACCTTTCCATGAATGAACTCGGTTTTGTATGATTCTACTTTGATTCTCCCCTAAGGAAGATCTTCTGGAAGTATCAAAACCACCATAGGACAGGTGCAAGAGATGATGGAGATTCAAGGCCTACCACAGCCTTCTGCAAGCTCTGTAATCCTCAAATGCTAAAGCTCTCCTTGGAAAGAACAAGAAATAACCGGCAATCCCTTCAGGCAGTTTTTGGGAGTGAGCTGTCCTTGACGGAGCCTGACTTAACCTGATCTGAAGGCCCCAGGCCATTTGCAGCAGTATTTTAATGACTGTCATTACTTCTGCCATCACTGCCACCTAATAAAAACCATCCCTGGCTGGATGGGATTATCCTCTGCTGAGCAGTGCCATGAACTCCGGCGTGTGACAGAGCATATGGTCTTTGCCCACAGCATTATTTATCAAAAGAGGATAAAAATCATGGGGGCACTCTGCTTTTCACAGGATGTAATGGCTTGGGGCAAGACACGGCTTCAACTTAGCTTGGGTTTTCAAAGACACGGCCCCCCCTTTCCCACAAAGCACTTCACAAAAGTGAAAATGGAACACATGCTGAATGGGATTTTCAGAATAATGAAAACCCTATAATTAGGAAGCAGTAGTCAAAATTATATTACCCCATAAGAGCAAAGCTTTGTAACAAGTTAATGCAATTACGAATTCAGCTTTTCTAGAGATAGAAGCAAACAGGGCAATTAAATCCTCAGTCTTTATTTTTGCAGGGGCTTAATGAAAGGGAACTAAATGAGCTGGATCCCCTTCTTCTTACCTCTGTCTCTGCTGTGCCATCAGGGGACAGGCTTCCCACCTCCTCTCTCCAGTCCTGCCTGAAAAATAAAAGAGGCCACCAGCTGTGAAATGGATTAGGCCCCACAACTTTGTACCTGGAATAGAAGCCCTCATTTTTGACAGAGACTGCCAAGAATTTTGCATCACTGGCAGCTTCCTATTCCCTCATTAGCCTGCTTATTCTACTGAACAAAGAGTCTCTGTGTGCTGATTTGCTTGTGAAGGTCCACACACCCTGTGTGCTTCAATTTTGTCCTGTCCCAAAACAGAGTAGTAATCTACCTCGTCATCTTGACCAGTAACACTACTACCCCCACACAAACCCGATTCCCTCCAAACAGACAATGGACCCACAGTCCCCCAAACACAGCTGTCACTTTCCGATGCCCTTTATGCATACCATTCTTTCTGCTTGCAGAGCCATTTCAGAGAAGGTACCAAAGGAAGGTGATTTCTCCTGTCTACACTGGAGGAGGACATTGTCTGATGCAGTGACTGAGCTCACTGCCACCAAGAAGACAGATGAGACGGTGGCTCAATTCTCCGATGCTACGAAAAAAAGCTCAGAAACTCACCTATCCACATGTAATGATAACATTTAGTATCCAGTAGTGTCCAGTAGTACCGAGCCCAAATGGCCCCTGTTTGGACATGCATCATTGTAAATGAAGAGCCCAATTTAGTAAATGGTTGGTCAATTCTGAACTTAGTGACTTCACTATGGGTGATCGTTTTGATAGATCTAACTCACACATTTCTGGTTCAGCAGAGGTGTTCCATGAGAAGCCTGAAAACTGTGTGTAAATGGGACCCAGATGAACAAACAGGTAATTTAGATAAATCAATTCACCTGTATTTTACTGAATGTAAGGTACCCCTGATCATGAAACACACCATCATTTCATGTGTCCTGGAGAAAAATAACACCAATTCAAGCATGCCACCATGTTTTTCTATGTTAAATTTATTTGCTGCGAAGAGGTATTTATTAAACAACATAGGGCCACGATATGAACATCTTCGTCAAGTTCCCGTATGTACCACAACCATCACCATGTCTGTCACTGATCCACAGTAATTTTGATAACATCACTTGTCTGATGCATCCTGACTTCAAAGTTGCTGCATTGTAGGAAAATGGGATCTTCAGCGTGGATGAAATAGGGTACCTGTAGTCTTCGGCTGAGGAGCTCCTGCAATCAGTGGATCCTGTCTGTGCCCTTGGAGTCTTGCTCTCGCTCCCCCTCCCCCTCCTTATGCTCCGCGGTGGTCCTCCCAGGGTTCCGTCTCTCCCTGTCCTACTCCTTGGCCAGTTATCAAAGTTTAAGCTTTTTTTTTTTCAGTTTTCCAAAACTCCTTAATGCTTGCCATTGTCACTTCATTCCTGTAATTACTGCTCTTTCTTTATTTTTCTTAAGCCTTATTTTTTTTTTTAACATCAAGACAAAGTTCCTTTGGTTAAAAACCTGTAACTGTCCCTGCTCTCTCCCAAGAGGCTTTTAAGAGGCATGCAAAGATTTGGGGCAGAAAAGAACAATGATCCAGGTGCTAATTCAAAGGCTGTCCCTCCCCCACTTCCAGGAACCATCTCAACACACCCTATCAGCCTACCTTTTTTCTTTAATTTCAATTTCTTTTTTTTTCTCTTACAGTTACACAGCAAGATCAAAGGAACACCTTGTCCCTGGGCCTTGGGCACAGAAAAGCCTTTAACTCCTTACTGGTCATCACCCTAGTTATTCAACCATCTCATGACCCCTGGGCCAGAGTGATGCATACCCATCTCCCTAGGCTTACTGTTACTTTTTAAAATTTACTTTGTTCCACCTTCAAAGAGGCTTTTAATATTCATGTCAACCTGATTTTCCCTGTATAGGAACGTTAGGGGACATGTGGACATTCTGTGATGTGTCCTGGTTCTAAATGTCCCCAAGGGTGGTCCTGACCCACCAAGACCCAATTTAAAATATCTACTTCCCTGGCTCCCTAACTGGAGGTGATCTTGCCCTTCAGTGACTAGTGACAGTGCTACTCTTCCTACTCGGTGTTTACATACAGTGCCGTGCAGGAAAATGTTTCACAACCTTCACAACCGGCTGCGGATGGAGGGAGGACATTTTGACTTCGTCAGTTTGGGTGGTGTAAACACTGCCACCGTGGCTGACTTCAAGCCACCAACGTGATGTCACTAAACGCAGGAAACAGACATAACTTCACGGGTAGGGCTAACAGTAAAATGTAGGAAAATGATTAGGAAGTGATGAGTTTTGACGATTAACAATTGTCTTTGTTTTTAATGTAGTTTCATTTGTTCTACATTATATACATTTTGTTAAAATTATATAATTTAATTTTTAATAGTGCCTAAGTTTAGTAACCAGCTTATGAAATTCTAGAAAATTTAGCAATTGGCTTTTGCAAGCCAGAAGGAGCAGCTCCAACAAATATATTTAATTATATATGTAATAAAGTATATGCTACCTTGTATTATTATTATTATTTTCATCTTCTATGTACCCAACTAGACTAAATTCTCTGAAATATGAGGCTATTTGTCTTATACTTTTTATTTACTATGCTACTAAACACAGAATGTAATTAAGCTCTAACATTAATAATGATGTTTACTCATTGAAAATGTTTTTGGGGTGCCTGGGTGGCTCAATCATTAAGCGTCTGCCTTCGGCTCAGGTCATGATCCCAGGGTCCTGGGATCAAGCCCCACATTGGACTCCCTGCTCTGTGGGGAGCTTTCTTCTCCCTCTCCCACTCCCCCTGCTTATGTTCCCTCTCTCGCTGTGTCTCTGTCAAATAAATAAACTCTTTAAAAAAAAGAAGAAAAGAAAATGTTTTTGAGGGGCTATGAAAATCCAATAATAACAAAATCTTGGCTGTGCCCAAAATCTGACTCTTCCTGCAATCACATCTTTAACCCAAAGAGCTTATGAACTAAAAAATATGCTATCAAAAAAGATATATTATTATCAGCATAACTGAATCATCTTTGCCACCAACTATAAGATCATCTACTGAGTGGTGACCGGCTTTGTTATCAATGCTGTTGAGAACACTGGTCAACTGTCAATCACCAACAAGCAAGCCAGCCAACCCCTAATACTGTTGAAGTTAGAGCTCTGCCGGAGAAAGCATTCTTGGGGTGGGCATCCCTGATAGGGTAACCAAACTGACAAACTTAACCCCCAATTAACCAAATTAATTAACCAAATCCCCAATTTGTAACCAAATTGTAACCTTTACAATTTACACTTAAAAAGAATTAGCATATGGGATGCTGGGTGGCTCAGTCAGTTAAGTGTCTACCTTAGGCTCGGGTCATTGCCTCAGGGTCCTGGAATCAAGCCCCACATCAGGGACCCTCCGCTGAGCAAGGAGCCTCCTTCTCCCTCTTTCTCTACTGCTCCCCCTGCTTGTGTTCTCTCTCTCTCTCTCAAATAAGTAAATAAAATCTTAAAAAAAAAAAGAATTAGCATATAGCCCCCAAAGCCAATTTATTATCAAAGAGATACGATTAGTATCCTCATTGGAGAAGTGGCTTTCCAGCAACAATAATGTAGGTTTCAATTAACCAGAATCTTTCCTTTCCCAGAAGCAAGAAATCAGATTAGCAATGAGAATGGCATTTGTTGAGTATCAAACCAGAAGACAGGAAATATAAAGGTCTTGAAAGATGCATACTCCAGGATACAAACAATACAAATAAATCATCTCTGTCCCACAGTGGAGTATATCTATCTAAACCCAAGACTATTAATATCTACCAAAGTATGTCTGTCATAGTTAGAAAGTATTGGTAAAGTCTGTGAAAATTCTCGATGTATGTCACCAAAACCACGATTATCTTATGCCAGAGGAGTTACAATTGATTCGGATTTTAGCTTTATATGCTACAGTTACATCACAGACATAGGTGCCTGAGAATATGCCCTAGTCCAGGGTTGGCAAATACACAGGCACAATCGCTCCCTCTCACCCCGACCCACACCACCAGCAGACATCATTAATCGATCGCTACACTCTTCCTCCACTGAGTGTGACTATTCTTCCCAGCACAGCTCTATAAGAAGCACTGCAAATCCTGGCCCTCTGCTCTAAGAATTAGGCCTCTTGCAGGAAGGGTAAGGGCTACATGTGACTAGTGCATTATTTCAGACTCATTTTGATGGTGTTGCTATCATAGAGTTAACCTTTTGAAAATCTTGTTGCTGATTGTTCCCCACTGTTAACCCCAAGGTGTAAACTCAAGAGCTTTACATTGGCTTTGGCTTTTTCCCCTCCAGCATTTCCCTGGAGACGTGTCATATACATTGTTCACGGTCACTGTGGTTCTCAAATGTAGGTTTTAGAAGTCCATTATTTAAGCTTTCCTGGCTTTTTGCCACTACCACTAGAGGGCGCCATGGAAAGGGAAAGGGGATAAAACTAAAGCGAAGCCATTTTCCTTTTCAGTGCTTTCACATGCAGACTCTCTGCTTAACCTTACCATCCAGACCAGGAACCCCTGACCTAGCCTGCGCCCTCGCCTGGGATGCCCCACACAGCCGGCGGCTTTCCACACAGACAGAAACATCTCTTTTTACCTCCCGGGACCTGCCCCTCTCCTCCAATCCCAATCACCTTACGTTTATCTCACTTTCCTGTTTCTGTGTCTTTTTCCTTCCGTGAGATTGTGAATCCCTGAGGGCGAGGCGAGGCTTTGTGTCCCCCCCCTTTGTGTGTCACCTTAGAGACCTAATGTGCTGGAAGTCACAGGCCTCTCAACCAGGGTGAGAGAAATGAAAACCATACCATCTCATTAAGTTGTAGCACATTTTCCACAAGTACTTAGGCATGTGCTTGGGCCCTGCTCTCTAATTCTTCTTACCATGAAACAATTCCCATGTGGACACTAGTCTTTGGCTCCTCTGCTGGGTAGACTTCAGCTTCTTGGCTCTGTGTCCTAAAGGTCTGATGCAGAAAGAATGTGGATGTCATTCACTGGATGCTGTAGCAGTGTCCATTGATGGTCTCAAGGAAAAACTGGGGGGACAAGCTTCTAACCAAAATTACTCCCTTCTCCCTCTCTGAAATTCTTCGAGGTTTTTTTTCCCCCTGTTGACTTTGATTATGTTTTCCCAATAGCCTTTCGAAATTGGGCAAGCTCCTGGGAGCTTTTTGAAAGGCCCTATGAGCTTCCCGGTCAGCATTTTCAATCTCTAATTATAACTTTGCATGATGGCTTCACTTAATACTTGTCAGGTGGGGCTGGGAGTAATTGATGGTTTGAAACTCAATCTTCAGTAGCCGCCACCAAGGTATTGAGGCTTAATTCCTCTTATGTTCTTAGAGAAGCTGCTGAAAGCGAAGAGGAAATGTGTACTATCCTCCATCCTAGGGAAACACAGGGACTTTATTAGAGTGTTGTGAAATATTTATAGGAACTGTAGAGCTTGTGGGGCTCAAGGGCTGAATTCATCTCACTCCTTCCTTGCCACTCTTGTGGCAATGAAATCTATCATGGGGTGGCCTGGATATGCAACTTTGGAAATCCTACTTTTAATGAACAATTGAGGAAAGGTGTGTGGTTTTCTCTGGAAAGAATATTTTTCTTGCTCACTGCCTTCACAAAATGATAAAAATGTGCTAACATACAGAATAGAAATAAAGGGACTATTTTGAAACAGAGACAGAAGCATTTTTTTTTTAGATTTTATTTATTTATTTGACACAGAGAGATCACAAGTAGGCGGAGAGGCAGGCAGAGAGAGAGGAGGAAGCAGGCTCCTGCTGAGCAGGGAGCCCAATTCAGGGCTTGATCCCAGGACCCTGAGATCATGACCTGAGCCAAAGGCAGCGGCTTTAACCCACTGAGCCACCCAGGCGCCCCCGGAAGCATTTTGACTGGAGAAAGCACCGTCAGTGATGTTAGAGGATTTCTTTAATACAAAGAATAGGCTTAACTTTTTGTTTGGCAGGGAACATTGTGTCTCAGTCTAGAGTTGTGAGTTTCTGGTTTTTTTTTTTTTTTTAAAGATTTTATTTATTTATTTCACAGAGGGAGAGAGATCACAAGGAGGCAGAGAGGCAGACAGAGAGAGGGGGAAGCAGGCTCCCTGCTGAGCAGAGAGCCCGATGCGGGCCTCGATCCCAGGACCCTGAGATCATGACCTGAGCCGAAAGCAGAGGCTTTAACCTACTGAGCCACCCAGGCGCCCTGGTTTTTTTTTTTTAATTAAAGATTTTATTTATTTATTTGACAGAGACACAGCAAGAGGAGTGGGAGAGGGAGAAGCAGGCTTCCCCTTGAGCAGGGAGTGGGAGAGGGAGAAGCAGGCTCCCCGCTGAGCAGAGAGCCCGATGCGGGCCTCGATCCCAGGACCCTGGGATCATGACCTGAGCCGAAAGCAGAGGCTTTAACCCACTGAGCCACCCAGGCGCCCANTGACCTGAGCCACCCAGGTGCCCCATGAGTTTCTGTTTTTACCAAACTCTTATTCTTATTGCTGGCTTCACTGTCTTCTCATCTTCCTTTAATCCTTCCATGTTGCTTTGCTGGTATTTATTGTCCTTCAGGCAAGCCATCTCATTCCTTTCCACGCTGCCTCTTCCATCACAGGTAAACTAAGGTAACTTCCTTAAGCCCATTCCAGATGCTTCACCCAACTATCCACTCATTCATAAAACACGGTCAGCCGTTGGCTCGATGGTGCAGGTAGAGACACGGAGCAGTCCCCACTCTCAAGGGACTCTGTTTAGTGAGACTGTTTGGAACCATCTGGCAACATTACAAACTAGACGAAATGTTTAAGCTGTGTTAAGATTCTCAGAGACTATCATCATTCCTCCCTGCTGAAGGGTTCTGAGGAGCTGACACATGTGTAACACTAACCTAGTGCATGAGATGTAACTATGATTCCTTGACCTGAATCTAGAAGTCCTCAGTGTGCCAAGGGCTGGGAAAGAGAGCTGAGGGAGGCTGGGAGAAGTCTGGAACCTCAGCAAAGAACAGGCAATCAGTTCATAGAGAGTTCCATTTTCCTCCAGTTCAGCAGCTGTAGGTAAGATACCATGTTCCTAGGGATCTGGCTTTTCCCACAGCAGAGCTGTAGCAGCCTATTATAAGTGTATCTGGAATGATTCACATTCCTTCTCTTAACATTCTCCCTGGCCAAACTAGCCAGGTCTGGGATCAACCTCAGGGCCCACAGTGGGATTCTGACATCTAGCTGGTACTCCAGCCAATAAGAAACCACTGTTTTTATGAAGTCAATGATCCTTCATGCCAAAAAGCACACTAAGATGTCAATGAAGCTGAGGCCTACCTCCAAAGTAAAAAGGTTCAAAGAGCATTCCAGATTTCACCTCACCCTTCAGCCCGTACTTGAAGTCAGCATCTATGTACTGCTAATGACTGTTAAATTAAAAGGCAGTCACTTAATGGCGCAGTTTCAGTATCCCGAGTTAGGTTGCCTTCTGCCACATGGCTTTGGGCATGAAGTGATTAAACTATAATGTCCAGAGCTTCTGCCGCTGTTTAATAGCACTATGCGTCACGAGCCCTGAGAGGACAGGAAGTCTGCTTTCACCTTACATTCCCGGTGGAAAAGTGGGTCCTTTGGCCTACAGAGGTTTAAGCCCTCCTCCAGCGGCTATGACTTGCATACTCGTGTTGACTGTGCATATATCCAATAGCTGAGACAGGCTGGACCCTCAGGATAGAGACAGGAACCTTCATTTTGCAGCCATTCCCAGGGCCTTAAAAAACAGAGGGAAGGGGTGCCTGGGTGGCTCAGTGGGTTAAAGCCTCTGCCTTCAGCTCAGGTGATGATCTCAGGGTCCTGGGATCAAGCCCCGCATTGGGCTCTCTGCTCAGCAGGGAGTCTGCTTCCTCCTCTCTCTGCCTGCCTCTCTGTCTCTGCTTGTAATCTCCCTCCCTCTCTCTCTCTCTCTCTCTCTGTCAAATAAATAAATAAAATCTTAAAAAAAAAAAAAAAACAGAGGAAAGAACAATCTCCAGTGACTAATAAAGCAAGCAGCCAGGATGGAAGACCCAGCACAAAGCCCTTGAGAGAAGGACAATTAGGGGTCCATTCAATGGGCTGGAGCCTGGAGCATTGTGAAGGCTAATCTCTTAGCTAATGGCTAGGGAATGGCTACCAGGCCTTGATCACATCTTCGTGCGGGGGCACTCTGCTGAGTACTTTAGCATATATCACTTCATAATCTCCCCAACAGCCCGTATCAAGGACATACCATTATCATTCCTGTTTTACTAAAGGCAAAACAGCCATAGAAGAATTAAGTAAGTTGACCAAGGTCACAGCTAATTAGTGGTGGAGCTAAACTTCAAACTCAAGCCTGCTTGACTCCAGAGCCCAAATTTTTAAACCACAATGGTGGTTGAAGATTTCTGCCAGTTTTTCTTTCTTAGTTCCTTCCTTCCTTCCTTCCTTCCTTCCTTCCTTCCTTCCTTCCTTCCTTCCTTCCTTCCTTTCTTTCTTTCTTTCTTTCCTTCCTTCTCTTTTTAAGATTTTATTTATTGTCAGAGAGAGAGAGAGAGAGAGNCCTTCCTTCCTTCCTTCCTTCCTTCCTTCCTTTCTTTCTTTCTTTCTTTCCTTCCTTCTCTTTTTAAGATTTTATTTATTGTCAGAGAGAGAGAGAGAGAGAGAGGGGGGCAGAGAGGGCACAAGCAGGGAGAGCTACAGGCAGAGGGAGAAGCAGGCTCCCTGCTGAGCAAGGAGCCTGATGTGGGACTCCATCGCAGGACCCTGGGACCACGACCTGATCCAAAGGCAGACGCTTAACCAACTGAGCCACCCAGGCATCCCTGCTGGTTTCTTAGTTAAGGGTAACTAGGGGTGACCATCACTATGGGTATTTTTTAGTTCCTTATGTGTAACTGTGATTAATAAACTATGTATGCTCCTCACTTCAGTGGGGAGACTTAGTCATTTTCAACATATCCTTTTGTTGGCTTCATGAACCCCAAAGTTAAGGAACCATTTCAAGTGCTACATACAGATACCCAATCAAGCAAACCATACCTGACTATTATCTACAAGATTCTGGAACTCAGAAAGGGCAACAATGGATAACTTATCACCTATTTACTGTTCTGCCTCAATATGGCTTATACTGTCTCAGTGTGATAGTCATTATAGTAGTATACGTACTTTTAGCAATATAACACAGTTCCAGTCCCCGAGGATCTTATACTCCTACCGGGGAGCCTGGAGACCGTTCAGGAATACTCAAGAACATAGACAGCTTGAGCTCGCAATGGTCCAGACAGTACTAAAGACATGCAGAGAATCAAAAGATCTCAAAAGAAAGCCCTTGTTTCTTTCCTGTATGAATGACCAACTCATAGACTCATCCTGCCAGACTAAAATCAGAAAAGGAACGCTTGTTCATATACTTTACTTGGCATCAATAAATCACTTAAAATCATAACCAGTCTGAAACTTTGTGTGCCCATGGTTGAAAGTCTTGTATAGCTTTAATAAGGCTGTAGGCACTGTACCAATCAATCTGTTTGGAAATTTCTAGCATAATTCTGAGAGCTAGAAATTTCTTACAAAAGACAGAGGCACTATCTCACCCTCAGTAAATAGATTCTCTTACCTGATGGGCCCTGCTTCATTAACTTTTAACTGGTGCTTTTAATATTCAGTTTGTACTTTTAAACTTTTAAAGCCTTTATCAGATGTTCTTTGAAACCAAATGCATACCACTAAAATACACATGTTTCCAACGTGATCAGATTTCTTTTAAACTTATTCACAGAGACCTTGAGAGGACAAAGAATGTATTTAATGATAGGAACTAGCATGGCGCCAGTAATGAATGGTTCGGTTCTGCCAATAATACCCAAAACTAAAGCAATAATTTTTTAAAGCCTTGTTTTGCTTTAGCAATTTAAAATAAAAGTATTTTCACATGTATTATCTTATTTAGTCCCTATGACAACCATAGAGCCAAGTAGAGTGAGTTTTATTATCTCCATTTTAAAATAAATATGGTTCAGAGCCTCCAAATAATGGAGCCAAGCTTACAAAACCAAAATATGGCAGAAACAGCACCAGAATTTGGGCCTCTTGGCTCCCAGCCAATTGCCATTTCAATTCAGGTCTTTATATCAAACAATATAATTTCTATTCCTGTGTGATCTCTGCAAGGACAGTTTGCAAGTCTTACTTATCTTTTCATCCCAGGTACCTGACTTGGGACAAGTAAGAGTTTATGGTGGACCAGAAATAAAGACACTTTGTGCTCGTATCTGTGCTTTTCACAATCACTATTGCCAGTTAGTTGGGTTGAGCTAAGACTAATAAGACCATAGTTTTAGGTTCTAATTACCCACAGGACAATTAGCTTTCTTGTATCCCATGGCCAAACAATGGTTCTTAAATACAACCAGTCATCTGACTAACCTATTCCAAGAGGGATCTGGCAAGTTAGTGGACAGGTTGGTCCAACCTATTTCCCTAAATCCATCCATCCATACTTGAGAGCAGGGACTGTCACACCTGCATCTAACTTCTCAGGAAACATCCTCATCAACAGTCTCTCCTAGGAGGATTCCTAGACAAGGCCTTCTAGACCAGTGGCCATGATCTGTTCCCAGTGACACCTCCCCTCAACCTGGCATAACTGATTAGAGTCGGATTGGTGCTTGACCCAAAAGCAGTCAATGGGCAGCGAAAAACCTTTGAGGTGTTCTGGCAATAAAGCTTTGTCCCATCCAAATTGATGGGGACTTACAGGGCTGATCAAATAGCCCTTATCAGGAATTCAAAGTGAAGATACAAGGAAAGAGTAACTTAGGAGCAAGAAGAGAGAGATTCAGAGTTGGAGACACACTGGTGGTGGAGCACCAGAGTAGGGATCATGGGAGACCTCCTACCTGGGCCAGGGTTGCAGACTCAATGGCTATCTGTTCAAGTCAGTGCTGGGTTTTCTTCCCTTCAGGCCAGAAGCTCCTTAACCTTTTGGGATCTTGATCCTTTTGACAATCTGATAAAATATACAGGTCCTTGTCTCAGAAAAATTTATCCACAAGAATTTAGACCAATGATTGCATTTAATTTCAAGGGATTTCTTGATCCCCTAAAGCCTAACCTCAGACCCACTGAAAATCTATGGACCACAGGGCAAAGGCTTTTCCTTAAACTGTTCGTCTATCCCGTGATCTCTGAAGTACAGCGTGTAGAATAGGACTGGGAATATAGTGAGTATTACATACATCTTGGTTGAATGAGTGAATAAATGAATGAGTGAATAAGTCAATAAATAAAAGAAGTACAGTTTGGAGTTCATGCTCTGTTGCTAGCACATTAGGAACACCCTTTTCCTATTTTATGAAACATTTTATTAACATAGCTGGGAAGCATGGCTGGAAGGAATACCTGTTACTTATATATACCCCGGGGATGTTTAATAATACCCATTAACATAGCTGATGGGCACACTATCACCTTCACATCCAGAACCAGAAGGGCACTGTGCCTACCAGTATACTGATGAGAACTTGGAATGTCATAGTCCACAAGGGTATGATTAAAGATGTGAAAATTCACCAGGTTTTCTACTTGAAATAGATAGATATAGGTAGATATCTATAGATAAAGATAGATAGATAAAGATTTAGAATTTAAGCTAATTTTTCTTAATGTACAACTTTAAAAATAATATTGATTAACTGTTTGATTTCTTTTATGACTTTCAGTAGAAAAAAACTAGTTATTTTCAATAATCTGGAATTCAATTTTAGGTTGAACATTAGCTGGCTTCTCATTCGGGCAGACAGAAACAGAGAAAGAATAGCCTCCTTTCCTTTGGTACTCTGGCTGGATTTATTTGGGCTATTACCCATCGGAAGATTGACCAGGGTGTAAATTCTCTGAGGGCAAGATTATGCCACATAGCTTTGTATCTGCTCCTCTTGTCCACTGCCAATCTAAGTGTACTACAGATAGAGGGGTTTTAATTAAATTTATATAGTGGTCCATAAAGTGGGGAGGACAGATCTGCTTTTTGATTTGGGGAGGAAAACAAAGAGAAATACAGTAAACTGCAATGATCTCAAATTTTTAAAAAGTATTGGCAGTCATCATTTCCCACTGATTACATTTACAAGTAAAAATCTATCCCGTGGTTAATTATTTTTAAATTGCTTCACCTTTATCGTACAACTCTTATGTAAAAAGCTGCAGGTCACTTTAAGTTATCATTAATTAAAATTATAGGATGTGGCATACATCACATGTTTTCATATAAAGAGGTTTTTTTCCCCCTTTGGATCCAATACCCAAGTAGCATAAGAAGAATGACAGTTCCATTCATTCGCAATGCACACCTTATAGGGATACATTTGTCTCAACACTTCCTTGTGGACACTAGGGGCACAAAATATTGTACTGTGCTTCCTTCCATCCAAGGAGCAAAAACAGTCTCTCACTAATGTATTTAAAGCCCATTAACAGGAAATCTATACTTGGTTTGTGGCAAAGCTACTAACCTCAAAGACCTAATTTTTGCTAGCTCTTGAGTCACTTAGCTTCCGAGGCATAACATTTATTCTTTTAATGTGATCTTCAAAATATGACTACTGTATTCAACATGTGTGTGGGATGAGGAGGAGTGACGAAGCCAATATTTCCTGCATATTCTTTATGTAACAGGGACTTTGCAAAGATGATGTCATCCTAAGGAATTCTTTTTACCCAGTTTACAGATCAGGAAGTTGAGCAACAGAGAGGTTAAGGTGCTTGCCTAAAGTCACACAGCCAGAAAACAACAAAGTCCGGATTTGAATCCGTACACCATGCCCTCAAAGTTTAGGCCCTGGCCTCTTGTTGCCTCGCCAGCAGGGACCCATGACAGGGAATGGTTGTCTGAATCACCTCCGTTACTACAAATCACGCACTGAAGACCAGTTCTGTTTGATAGGGTTAAAAGACAAAGACTCCAACTCCCTGCTCTCACAGTTTTGAGCAATCACTTGAGTGGAGTGATCTACACTTTGGTCTTAGGTCCCTCCCTTTCCTACTGGAGGCAGGACTGGCAAGTATGCTAACTGTCTTCAGTCTGAGAAAAAAACCAGCAGGTCAGAACAAGGAGCTGCTCTGACCCAGCAATGGAAGGC
This sequence comes from Ailurus styani, assembly GCA_002007465.1. Lineage (NCBI taxonomy): Eukaryota > Metazoa > Chordata > Mammalia > Carnivora > Ailuridae > Ailurus > Ailurus styani. The sequence goes on from LNAC01000026.1 coordinate 2,261,700, forward strand.
CAAGTTAAAGAACAGAAAGACGGTAACCTAAACCCAGAACTTGGCTCTCAGGTTCAAATGCCTCCCCACAGAACTTTGGCCATGGCAAGCTGCAACAGCGGTGAGAGCTAGCTCCCAAGTTGCGTCTCAGATTCCACGTCTGCCTCCAGTAAGACTTTGCAGGGTGACGTTGGGCCTGACCCTTGACTTCAGTGTTCTCATCTTTGGAGTGAGGGGTAGCGATGTCTGCCTAGCATCCACCTTCTAAGTTCATTTTTAAAGTAGAACTGAGACAGCCTTGCAGCGGATACTAGCATAGAGGGTAGCTCTCCCCATACACAGCAGACCTTGTACGGAAGACCAGATTATCAGACTCTATCCTTCAGGCAATCTGTACATGCAGACCCCAAACCCTTACAAACAACCCCACATTCTCCCATCAGTGACCTTTGCTAGTCAGAGATATTGTAGCACCACTGCTGTCCAGGATCAGAACTTAAGAAGTCGAAAGGCTCCAGGAAGAGGCAGTGTCCTGTCTCCACACCAAGTAAACAGCCCATGGCATTGCTTTCTGACGGGTGACGACACTCTTGGGGCACCAAGGAAGGAGCTGTGTTTACATGACACTTAATATCCTGAAAGGCACTGGATATATGGGGGTGCCCATATCCCAGTAACCCAACCGCTTGGCCTTGGACCAGTGGTGAACTCAAGATGATCTCCACCATTTGCTTGGCTGTCACCACCTCCCCAACCTGCGGAAAATGGCTGATGGCTCCAGAGAATGACCCCAACCTTTCAAATAGAAAAAAAAAAATGTAGTGTGTTACATGTTAGCCAGCCAGTAGAAAGCAAAAGGGGACCTTTAAGAAAATGTGTCTAATGTTCAAAGGAAAAGTAGGGCAACTTTTGAAATGATTTTCATAGTCTTTAAACGAGATAAATAAATTACCAGAGCTAATAGTTACAGACAGCAGGACCGGCAGCCAGACTAAGCTCTGTATTTCCGTGACTCTAACACCTGTTGGGGAGCACCTCATGGGCCCATACTGCATGAGGCACTTAGTATACGTTGTCTAAACTAATCCTCATGACAACCTATCATCCTCTGGCATGAACCAGCAACACGACCTTGAGCCAACATTGACATCCCTGGGCCTGGTCCTCTTCTAAGGCCAGGGTAAGAATTACCAGCACGTACGCCAAAATCCCCAAGGCTTGGGCCGAGAAATGGAATAGAGAGGAAGACAGTGAGCCATGCTGAGGGCGTAGATGACTCTGATACAGAGAGGGAGGGGGCAAAGCAGCATAAATAAATGGGAGACTAGGGAGGAACAGAAAGGCAAATTCAATAAGCACTTTCAAAGTATGAGCCTCAAAACAAGAGTCTTTCTTCCTTGGAATATTACTGTTTTCTGCCAGCTTAGGAAGCCCGACTACCTCCCGTCTGCTTCAGAAAATAGACAGGATAACAGGAAACAGTTTCAGATTCCACAGTGATTATAGCTACTTAAGTTTGACTTACCAAATACTGTCTCAAACAGATGGTATGTAACATTTGATTAAGGGCTTATCCTGCAAACCCAACAGGGAACATTTCTTCCCCTCTTAATATAGAAAAGATGCAGAGAAGAAAGGAAATAAACTGACGTCTTTGCTCACATTCCATGTATGTCAGTTTTGCTCGTGTCTGTGCTTTTCCTGAAATGAATCTATGCTTATTATGCAAGACAAGACCAAACTACATAAGAGTGACACCAGAGAATCTTGGAGAAGAAGGATATGGAAGATTATCTCATCAAGCTCAGAGATGAAGACTGGGAAAGGTTAGCTAATGTTCCCAAGGTCATACTCTGGCAAACTTAGGACCAGGTCTTCTAACTCAGGGTCTGGAATTCACACCAGCCTTTATGTGTGTATAATGTTCAATGTGGGGGAAATATACAAATTTGTCAGCACCATCATTACTAAATTAGCACCAATCTCTGACGAGCAATTACCAGAACTTGAAGCTGATGGGTAATGCCATTCAAGTCCAGTTAATGAGCCAAAAGCTTGGTTCTTCAAAACACTTAACAGTAATCAGCATTTGGCTTTGGTTTGTGACAAGTGTTTTCAAAACATCACAGACAATTACAATATTCTTAGCTTTGCCTAATGTAAATACAAAATGAAAGAAAGTCAGAATTTCATAAATGACAGTCTCCAGAATGGAAATAATGAGGCCCACAGAGAAGGTACAATGTGTTCATCCTTCTAGAGGCCAAATGTAATTTGGGAACTAACGAGGTCACTGAGAGATTACGAAGTGTGAGCTCTCTGCTTGGTGAGGATGAAAAGGCGAACAGGATCAGCCACATAGGCAGTTAGAAAGGCATCACCCCAGGCCTCACGCCCATGTCCCACCCCCAGGCACACCACCTACCCCCGCGATCACCAGCCGTGCCACAGAGGGGAAGGTTCCCCAGCATCCAGTGGGGGGAGGAAGCAGCAAGCTGAGAGGAATTGAAAACTCAACACAGGGTGGCCTGGTGCTGGGAAAGCAGCAGAGGAGAGGAAGCGGTGGGGGCGGGGGGAGGCGGGAGGTAGCAGGGGGCGCCTGGGTGGCTCAGTGGGTTAAGCATCTGCCTTTGGCCCAGGTCCTGATCTCAGGGTCCTGGGATCGAGTCCCACGTTGGGATCTCTGCTCAGCAGGGAGGCTGCTTCTCCCTCTCCCTCTCCTGTGCTCTCCCTCCCTACCTCTTTCTTTCTCTCTCTCTCTCTCTCTCTCTCTCTCGCTCGCTCGCTCTCAAATAAATAAAATCTTACAACAAAAAAAAAAGTAGGAGGATAATGCCCTAGCTCTAAGCTCCAGGGTTCCAAGAAGAGTTCTTATGCAATTTTGTTCTCTGGGTTTCCTAGGGCAGTTCATCAATGACCTGCCCATGTATCTGTCTACTCTCTATCTATCGTTACAAGCTAAAACCCAACTGCGGTTAATGTTAGGTTTTCTAAAAGACAGAGGATTGCTTCGTTCACTGGGCTTAGACAGCATTACTTACCAGCTGTTTTATATTAATAAAAAGTACATTAATCAATTAACCAGTCATTGTTGATCAGCCCATTAATAGTTAACATTTACTGAGAAGTCACTGTGCCAGTAACAACGCTAAATGGCTTCCTTGCATTTTCTCATTTACTAGCCATTGCGACCCTGTAACATGATATTAACAATCAGAGTCACTTTCAGGAATTTATTTAACACACATATTAAGCACCTATGGATACGATGCACTGTTCTAGGCATTGGGGATATAACAGTGAATGAAACAGGCAAAGTCCCTCCTCTCTCTTAGGTAACTTATATCAGTTAGCTATTGCTGCATAAAAAATCTCCCTTAAACTTACTGGCTAAAACAATTAGCATTCACTATTGCTCATAAATGTATGGGTTCCCTGATCTTGGCTGACTCACTCATGCTTCTGTAGCCATCTGGCAGATTGGCTGGTCTAGAATAACCTGCCCTGGGAAGACTCCTCTCTATTCCATGAGGTTACCATCCTCCAACAGCTCTTCTGGGTGTATTCTTTTTTTTTTTTTTTTAAAGATTTTATTTATTCATTTGACAGAGAGAGAGATTACAAGTAGGCAGAGAGGCAGGCAGAGAGAGAGGAGAGAGGAGGAAGCAGGCTCCCCGCCGAGCAGAGAGCCCGATGTGGGCCTCGATCCCAGGACCCTGGGATCATGACCTGAGCCGAAGGCAGCGGCTTTAACCCACTGAGCCACCCAGGCGCCCTCTGGGTGTATTCTTTATGGAAAATGGGGGTGTCCCGAGAGAGAGTGAAAATGTACCAAGCCTCTTGACACCTAGACTAAGAATTAGCACAGTTATCTTCTGCCACATTCTATTGGCCAAAGAATGTCATAAGTCCAGCCCAGATTCAATGGTGGGGAAATGGAATCCACTTCATGATGGGAAGAGTCACATTGGAAAACACAAGGATACAGGGAGGTCATTAATACCCTCCATCTGTGACATAGGAAATGATGGCTGACATGATGTTAAGGAATTCATGAGAATAGTTCATTTGAGTCTCACAAGTACTCTGTGAGGCAAGTTCTACTATCAAAGTTTGTTTTCTAGATAAGGAAATTGAGGCCTAGAGAGGTTGAAAGATTTGCCTAACAGCTATAGATAGACCATGATGCACCCAAGATTCAAACCCAAGATGTAGCACCTGAGCACTGAACCGCTGTGTGCTTCTCTCCAGCCTGGGCACTTCAAGAGAGAAAGAAAGTACAAAATACAGCCAGGACCTGCAAAACCCTTCCTGCTCTACTGGGGATACATAACATAAATCCAGGAAGAATCAGTAACCATACATGCCTCTAAGCTATACTTCCTTGGTAATTGCCAACAGAGACTGAGGATAAAGGCAGCCAAGAGATAGAAGCTTCCATGAATAGGGGGACACTGACAGAGCTTTGAAGGTCATGGACAGTGAACAACAAATGGCATCCTCCTAACTTCTTTTTTTTTTTTTTAAAGATTTTATTTATTCATTTGACATAGAGAGATTACAAGTAGGCAGAGAGGCAGGCAGAGAGAGGAGAGAGGAGGAAGCAGGCTCCCTGCTGAGCAGAGAGCCCGATGTGGGCCTCGATCCCAGGACCCTGGGATCATGACCTGAGCCGAAGGCAGCGGCTTTAACCCACTGAGCCACCCAGGCGCCCGCATCCTCCTAACTTCTATGCAAAAAGGTTTCTGCATCCTCCTTGCTTATAGAATAAACTTCGATTTCCCCAGAAAGGCATTCAGTATTTCTTTTTTTATTTTTTATTTTTTCAGTGATTCAAGATTCATTGTTTATGCACCACACCCAGTGCTCCATGCAATACGTGCATTCAGTATTTCTAATATATGGATTTATATAGCTTACCATTTTATTCAGCTGCAAGCAATAGAAAATCTGACTATCAGTGATTTTTACTCAAATAGGGATTTCCCCCCCATGCACAAGGCAAGTGAGGGAAAGCAATCCAGAGCTTCCCAGGAGCCAGGGGATGTCATCCATCAAGGAACCAGGATCTTTCTTTCTCCTCTGCCATCCTCAAAACGTATCCTCATTCTTGCAGGTCAGAGGGTGGGGCCTCATGGTGCAGGATGGCTGCTATACCCACAAGTAATTAATTGTGTGTATGCCTAAGTAGGAAGAAGAAAGGAGAGGAAACCCGAGGTGATCATGCCAGCATACCTGGCCATTGTTTAAATCTTTCCCACGATGTCCACCAACTTACACTCTCTTCATTCTCTTTGGCCAGATGTTGGTCATGCATAGCTGCAAGGGAAGCTGGGAGAGCTGGTGTTTCAGTTTTCTAATTCCACAATATGGGAAAATGAGGCAGAATGGGGCTAGAACTGGCTTTTTTATGCCCCAGTGAACTGAAGTTGTCAATCCAAGAGTACTTCAGTCAATTACTCTCCTAGCTCCCTTTTCTCCTCACGCCCTTCTCCCTTCCTGGACTGTGGAAATTCTTCTGTGACTTCCCTGATGCCCAATGGCAGACATGACTTCTGTCAAGCTCCCTTAGTCCTTTCTCTCTACTGCTGCTGTTGTCACATTTAGCACTTTCTGCCTTGGGTTGTTCCTCTAGTAGAATGCAAACTCTTTCCGTCAGCACCTCCTGTAGCTCCTGGCACAAGAAGACATCGTGATGGGAAGGGATTTGGCACCATGACTCAGTGCACATAGATGATGAGGGAAGGAAGAGCGGCCCCAATAATTTGAGGATTGTCAGGGGAAGATGACTAGCGAAACGGTGGTGCCATCAGTGGTAACAGGACACTGCTGAGCTCTGTTTCAGACTTGTTGAGCATGAGCTGATCACCGAACTCACAAATAGAAATTTGAAACATGTTAGGGTTTAGAAGAAAAGTCAGATTTGAGTTATAGGTTTGAAACTCGTTGCCAAAAAGGAAAATTCAAAGCAAAAAGGGCTGAGGATTCTATCCATAGTCAGAGAAGACCACAGGGAAAGAGGAAGGAGTGAGCTCCAAAGATCAAGCTAATGTCAAAAGTAGACCTGGACAATGACGTAGGTCTGACATCACCAAGATTTTGCCAGGCAGGGAGCACAGGCTCTGTGTTTGTCCAAGTGGTCAGTGTGTCCTCATGAGGAACAAAGGAGGCCAGACTTGAGCAAGTAATTTCAGTCCAAACTCTAAATTTCAAGATAACTAAGGATGGAGGTAACAGACATGTGCTTCTCTGAAGCAATAAACAAACAAATGTCTGATTTCCTTATGTGGCAAATGACAGAACCCCAACTGAAATTGGCTTGACTCTGGCTTATGTAAAGAATTTATAGGCCCATGAAAGAGCAGGGATGGCTTCTGCTTCAGGCATGGCTAGATTCAGGGACCAAGGAATGTCTTTAAGACCTATCTCTCATCTCTCTTCCTTTCTGATTCTCTCTTAATATTGGACTCATTCTCCCTTAATGCAGATGAATTTCCCCATGCATCAAGGAAAGCTGACAGAAATCAACTCTAATCTACCACACCTTTTTTTTTTTTTAAAGTAGGCTCAACACCCAGCTCAGAGCCCAATGTGGGGCTTGAACACACAACCCTGAGATCCTGAAATCCAGACTTAAGCTGAAATCAAGAGTTAGACACTTAACCGATTGAGCTACCCCGGCAACCCGAGTCCACAACATCTTTGCAGCTTGTGATTTCAAGACAGAGAGAGAGCTCTGCTCCCTCCCTCAGCTCCTAAATATCAAATCTCAAGGAGGAATCTGATGGGCCCTTCTAGGTTTTGTACCTTTCCCCAGGTCAAGGGAATAAAGTGTGCTCATTGACTAAGCTGAGGTCACACACTCACTTCTCTGGAAGTTGTGGGGCTGGGGGCTCTCCATTAAAAAGTAGTTCTGTTGGCAGAAGAGGAGAAGTACTGGATGGACAAAAACAACAGAAGTCTTCTAAGGCCTGTTGCAAATAGGCTTTGACCATTTGGGCCTTGTTTCCTTGTTGTGATTCAGACACACAGAGCCTATTGATAATTCAACAGTGAAGATCTGCTTGACTCACTGCCCTGGCGTCCACTTGCCTGTTTAGCTGGTAAACAGCCTCTTTACCTCACTCCAGGCTTTCAGACTATCCCAGGAAGAGGAACTAAATAGAGCCTTAGGCCAGTCACTCAAGGCTTGCCATTGTCAGTAACTGAATTCAGCCCCAGTTGCCTTATAATTACATCCATTTGGGATTCTATTTGGCTCCTCCCCATGCCTTCCTGAGCTACATCTTGGATTCTTACTCTACATACTATTTCCTCTGGGCCTGGGATATTACTTTACTCTCTCCTGCTATAATCCCCTTACTAAGTCTGCATGACTAGTCTCCACTCTTTCATTCAATAGCTACCTGTACAAGAGCTGTCTGCAGCCAGATACTCAACTCAGCGAACTTGTCAAGCCTTCTTCCTATTGCCCACTGGTTGGACCACCCCTGTGCTATCTCTGGAGGCTGGTTCAGATTCTGAGTCCCACCCCAATTATGACAGCTATTAACATCCCTAAAAAAAACTTCCTCAGTCCCTAAATATATGGAGTAATTGGGCCACATGGAACAGCATTCTTGGAAGCACCCAAACTGTGTTTACTGCATTATAAACATTTGAACTTCCCTGTGGAACCATCAGAAGTGTGAAAAATCTCCTACTCCCCTACTTCATTAACACAGTGTGTGATAATGGGTATAACCAGGGCCTTTCAAGAGTTTGTTCTACTGGGTATCAAAGTATTGAATCCCTCCTAAATCAGACCCTGCCTTTTAGGCCTGAGCCCTTTTGCCATAGAGTTCAGACACTGTTGTGGGATAGCTACCACCTAGTTCCTTCTATCTCTTTGACATCTCTTTCAAGGGTCTTATACAAAAAAAATCTCTTCCCCTTCCTTCAGGAAAAGAGCAAAGCACTCATGTATATTCGTGCATAGAAATAGACTCAATCAGATCTGCTCCATTAATTTTCTAAACATGCCTGGACATGAACTCCAGCAGAGTATAGGCCTGGGCTTAGGCTGAAATCTCTGTAATGAGAAGAGGCATATTAGCAGAAAACTCTTTCCCAATCTCGGTGTACACTATCAAAACATTCTTGGTATGTATATTGGCTACCTGTCACACATCACTTAACAACCTCTCAGCCCTATCTCCCACTGCGGGCCCTGCTGTGGCACCAAGTTCCATATGGTCTTTGTCCATGGGTGTAATCTGATAGCATCTTCCCTGGGCCCCTCTCACCTGCCTTTTGCATCCCTTCCCAGGTATTCTCTTAAGCAGGGTGCATTATACCTAGGGAAATCTGCTTACCACTAACACATTACAATCTAGAAATAAGTATGCCATGGGACCACCCTTGACCAATAGATAACAGAAGCTAATGAATATGTACCTCCCTCTTTTGTCTTCCAAGCAGGCATTTTTTTTTAAGATTTATTTATTTATTTTAGAGAGAGAGAAAGAGAGAGAGAGCACAAGTGGGAGGGGCAGAGGAAGAGAGAGGGAAAATCCCAAGCCAATTGCATGCTGAGCATCCAGCTGGACATGGGGCTCGAACTCACTACCCTGAGTTCACAACCTGAGCTAAAACTGACAGTCTGATGGTTAGCCAACAGGCACACCCAGGCATTTTTGGGACACAATTCATAAGACTCCTGAGAAGATCCAGTGATACAGAACAGAAGTTGTCTGCAACAGTGGCCAAACCAACAACACATTCTTCTATTGATTTTCCCTCCTTCCCTGTCACACATCCTTTGTTCTGTACTCCTCTTTTGGATCACTTTTCAAATCAAATATCTCAGGTTCAGCTTTCAGGGAAACCCAAATGAAGACATAAGGATATCATGGCTTCTTGAACTGTCTAAAAGAAAAAATAAACCTTTGGTACCAAAGATCTAGTTTCAAATTCTGTCTTAACTGTCTTAACCACAGACAAATTACTTAGCCACTCTGAGGCCTAATTTCCTCATCTTTAAAACAGGGATAACATGATAGACCCCATCGTATTTGTCTAAGTATTAAACTGGGTTTTCTGTATGAGGAGCTGAGCAAGGATGGCCGCCACAGGGTTGCATTCAATCAATATTCATTCTCTTCTCTTTATTCTCACCCTTTGCTCCTCAGGGCTTTTATTATTATTTTTTTCTAATCAGAGAGTTGAAGGGTAGAAATGAAAATGGACATAAGAAAGGGTATTTTCTGTGTGTACAGAAGAAAATACTTCAAATGTATATACTTAACAGTACATGGATGGATACATATGTAGAATTCAATTAAGCTGAACACTTAAAATTTGTGTACCTTATTTAAGTTATATTGTAATTAAAAAAAATTTTTTAAAGCACTAGAATTTTAAGGAAGGGATCCGTCATTGTTCTGGAACATACATTTAAAATAGAGATACACTGAGATGGACAACTAGAGTCTTCTGTCAGAGCAAGAGCTCTTTCCTTTAACAAGTTTTAAGTGAAATGACCTTATTAATATGTAAATATTTAAATCAAATATATGTTTTATCTATAAATATAAAATACATATTGTATATAATATATAATAAGTATATTATATAAATTTGTAATTTCTATTTATATAAATATACATTATAATATATTTACATAAATTATATAATATAAATACATTTACAAATATATTTGTATTATATTTATATAATATAATTATATATAATATACATCGTACAATATATTATAATTATTATATATAATATATTACATATTATATATAAATACAATATAATATAATATATATTTATATATAAATATAAATAATTATTGTGTGTTGATATATACTTATATATTTAATATATGATAAGTATATATCGACATACATTATATTAACAATAATATGGAAAATCAGTAATAAATAATATAGAAAAATTATGAATATAAACAAAGTGGTTACTATACCAACTACCTTATTTTTAATAAAGGACTCTGAATCTGAGCTTATTCAAAGACAAATAAATCTCTGGGATTAAATCAAGAAGACAGTGTAGCCCCTCGTGCCATTATTTAATTTTACTCTGTCTCAGCCAGGAGTAGGCACCCAAGGGAGCTCTCAGCATCTATAGGGTGAAAATTGCATTCTTGGAACACAGTTCAAGTACCAGTGAAATCATGCACAAGCGTGGAGACAAGTCTCTAGGTGCTGAGGAAACAGTCACGGTCTAACAGGCGGAACAGGGAGGGCAACAAGCATGGTAGGAGCTGAGGACCTAGAGTAGGTGCCCCCAGGGCTAGGTCATCCAGGTCACCAAACTGTACAGTCAGGACCCCCACAGGGCCTTCCAGATTCCACAATGTGCCAGCAGCCCTTGGGCTCCTGACCACACAGGGGGACCAACATACCGGCAGTGTTAGCCCAAGACACACACCAGCAGCGGTGAGAGAAGCACAGACATGGGTGGGCAGTTCAGAGGTGCCAGGCCCTGCCTTCCCTCCCTCCTGCCCCACACGCTGGAGTCTGAGCCAGGAAAGGCTGAAGGGAGGAGAGAAGCTGTGAATCAGAATAAAAGTCAAACTATCTGGACCTAGCCTTTTTTATTTATTTTTAATTTTTTTTAAAGATTTTATTTATTTATTTGACAGAGAGAGAGAGAGAGATCACAAGTAGGCAGAGAGGCAGGCAGAGAGAGAGAGAGGAGGAAGCAGGCTTCCTGCTGAGCAGAGAGCCCGATGCGGGGCTCGATCCCAGGACCCTGAGACCATGACCTGAGCCTAAGGGAGAGGCTTTAATCCACTGAGCCACCCAGGCACCCCGTCTTTTTTTTTTTTTTAAGGTATCCAAAACACAATATTTTTATTGTATGGGTAGATGTAAAAATAAATATGAAACATTTAGGTGTTCAGACCTTATTAATATAGTATACTTTTTTTTAGTTTTTTAAATTAACATATAATGTATTATTTGTTTCAGGGGTACAGGTCTGTGATTCATCAGTCTTACACAGTTCACAGCACTCACCATAGCACAGACCCTCCCCAATATCCATCACCCAGCCACCCCATCCCTTCCACCCCTCACCCCTCCAGCAACCCTCAGTTTGTTTCCTGAGATTAAAAGTCTCTTATGGTTTGTCTCCCTCTCTGGTTTCATTTTGTTTCATTTTTCCCTCCCTTCCCCTATGACCCTCTGTCTTGTTTCTCAAACTCCTCATATCAGTGAAATCATATGACAATTGCCTTTCTCTGACTGACTTATTTCACTTAGCATAATAACCTCTAGTTCCATCCATGTCATTCCAAACAGCAAGATTTTGGGGTTTTCTGATGGCTGCATAATATTCCATTGGTATATATGAACTGCAAATTTCTACAACTCGTCCTGGATGTTCTTGAGGGATAGAAAAAGGGATTAGACATAGCACCAATGAAAGTACTGACTGGGAAAAAAAGAATCCATTACATGTTTGAGCCCCAATATGTCGAGATCCCTCAATTAACCGCTTCCTAGGAGATCCATGATGACAGAGCAAAGGTAAATGGGAGATTAGATACACACACACACACACACACACACACACACACACACACACACATGCATACATGCACACATGCAAACATACAATACAAGAGATAAGAGTCAAATAGTTTTTGAGTAGAATACAAATAATAACCTTTACTGGGAGGTTCCTGTTATGCTTCGCACTGAACCAGCAGTGTCCATTAATCCATTTCATCCTCACAACAAAGAGCATATTATTCCCATTTCTCAGATAAGGAAACTGAGACTTTAAGAGGTTTAAGTGACTACTCTTTGGTCACACAGTGTGTAAGTGGCTGGTAAGTAGCTGTCTCTTTTAACCTCCTCTTATTGCATATCCTAAACCTGAAGTCATTAAATCAGCCTAGTCAGGCTTCCTACCATCTCATTTTCTAAATGTTTAAACTTAGTGCCAGAAAAACAAAAGAACTTTGCCAAAGTTGTTACTATTTAGTAGCAGAGAGAAGATTCTAAATTTTACCAGGGGGCTTATAATAAGGCTAGTAAAAGACAGGGAAAAGTGACAAATATGCTGATTAAAGTGTTACACCTACTTTTGCTTTGAGCAGCAATTGTCATCATCCTAAGACATCACAGTACAAGGAAGGTGGCTACTCTGGCTATGCTCTTGTTGTGAGCAGGGAATGGAGGGACCTTATAAAATTCTAACCGATTTGTGAAGTTCAAAGTCATCATTAACCTTTCCACTGTCCGTGCTGTAACACAGAGTGCATTCCCAGCACCTAGTGCAGTGCCTGGCACACAGCAGTTACTCAATAAACATTTACTGAATGGAGATTCAATATAACTATAATTAGCATAGCCTGGGAAAAAGAAATAAGTTCTTTTTCTTTTAACACTGTGAAGATAATAATAATAAATAGATTCATTTTCTGTGTTCCCAACTCACACAAGTCCAACTTTTATTTGCATCTGGAGTCAATGGGTACAGATGGTCTCATCTGTCATTTCTTCTGAGTCAGGTCATCGTGACATCGTGGTCCGTCACCAGACACCAAGGTCAGATCTTTCAGGTCAACCTCTCTCCATTTGTGTATTACTTGTTCCTTTGTGTAAACTATATCATGTAACTATATACATATTAATTGTGTGTATATATAAACATATATAGTATATATATAACATAAATATGTTATATGCATATAGTAACATACATGGTAACATCTAGTAACTATATATGTATAGTAACATAACTCGCATTCCAGGGATTGATTTCCAGACTTTCTTTACCCCCAGCGGTGGATGAGGGACAAGACTCTGCTCACCCCTTTCTTGCTGATGGACGTTGCTGAGAGGCCTCTAGGGAAACTTAGAAAGTGAATGGGAGCTTTTGTCCCCTTCCTTCGGTTAAGTTCTAACTCACCTCCCCTCTCCCGCACCACCAGTCTAGCTGTCTGCCCCGGCCAGTCTCTGCCAGCCAGGCCAGGCCTGATCTTGTTCTCTCAGTGTTTGAAGCTGAGACGCCCGAAAGGAAATACTGCTCTCATTCCAAAGTCGCTTCATCTTCATGGGGAAATTTTTTTTTTCCAGGGAAAGGTAAATGCAGCCAATCTGAGAAATCTTAGTTGATTATTTACTATTTATGACCTAACCTTCGAAAGATTCCACTGGGAAAGGGAGGGCAAGTATTTATACAGTTCACAGCCCAGGGAAGTTCTTTTTCTCTGCATGATCACCTGGACTAAGCCAGGTAGCTTAAGGTTACATTCAAAGAGGCCAATTCTGTGACCCCCTCCATTTTCCAAAATGCCTCCCAGTGGACATTTAAAGCAGTCAGCTTGCTCACAAGGCTGAGGACAGGCGGTTTTTACATCATTCCTGAATTACTGGTGGAGCTTGGCAAACTAGCTTCCCCTGTAGCCATGACAATTCCTGGCTAATCTGCAAACACATAAGGGAAGACGTCAAGAGAGGGCTAATGAAGACTTACTATACAAGAAAACTTTCTCGAAGTGAAACTACGAAAACGGAATTATGACTTTTACTGTTTGGGAGAGTGGTTCTACACTTTGGGAGCACCATTTCACAGGACTTGGCTTTTCAGCCCCAGCCTCTGTACAGATAAGAACTGCTCCATGTTAGAAATACTATTATTATTACTCATCTAAAGCAACTACTCAAAATACCTAAATGCTGTTTGAAAAAAGTCAGGCAATAACACAGTGTAAAAACTCATGCTAAAGACTGTTATTTCAAAGGCCTGTTCTCTCTCTGTCAAATAAATAAATAAAATCTTTTTTAAAAATATACAATAAGTAAAAGTAGAGTGGTTCATGTTACATTAAAGGCAAAGGCTAAGATGACACATGGTAAACAGACTTAACTAGATACCCCAAATCATAATGCACTCTTTATTTCTACTGTGTTAGGAAGAGCAATTGGATGCAAAGAACAGGTACTAGGAGGGGCAAAAGCAAATCAGTAGTTTGTTCTCACATATAAAGAAAGTCTGAAGGTATGTGAGCATTAGAGACTCAAGTTCTGTTTTTCTCTTTGCCATCCTTAACCTCATGAGCCAATGTGGTGGCTGAAATCTCACCATCCCATCCATGTCCTAGGAAAGAAGAGAATAAGGAGAAAAGACAAAAGGAGTTTCCACCCACAGAGTTGCCAGAGTTGGCCAACAAAATTGCTATATGTTAGGTGAATATACTTATTTAAAAATTATTCTTTGTTTATCTGGAATTCAAATTTAACCTGGGGATCTTGCATTTTTTCGGGCAACCCTGCCCATCTACAATAGCGCCTTAGATCTCATTAGCCATCCTCACTGCAAGAGAGGCTGGGAAATTTAGTCTTAACCAGACACACTACCACACTGGAGTCCTTTCATTAAGAAGAAATAGAAAGTAAATATCTTGTAGGGAGCTAATAATCTTTCCATGCCCCACACCCTCCATGAAGCATTTCTTGACTGCAACAACTCGTGGTCACTCTGCCTTCTGAAAACATCTGGCCCTTTTTGTCTCAGTTTTGGTATGATTTTTAATTTTTTAATTTTTTAATTTTTAATTTTTTTTTAGTAATCTTTACACCCAGTGTGAGGCTTGAACTCACGACCCCGAGATCAAGCGTCACACGCTTTATTGGCTGACCCAGCCAGGCGCCCCACAAAGTATGATTTTTAATAAGCATAAGAATTGATATATTCAGGGGCTGTTGTTTTCCTCAAAGAAGTCTGACACTAATAATACTGCCACCCTTCAAAACAGTTCAGCGATTTAGATCCCGATGAAGCCAAAGTCTTCCCTTATAAGGGATACAGGAAGCTGCACTCCCAGACAGGATCAGGGATGCCTTTGAAATTTGTTGTCTCTGAGTGGAAATGTTCACTAAACTCCATTCTACATCAAACTTACACCATTCCTTCCCAGAACTTCCTCCCACCCTTGTAACACAAGATTATCTTATAGAACATCAACAGCTCTAGCCAGCGGGGACAGGTCTAACAAAACAGCTGGTTTAGGAAACCGGCTTTGGAGAGCTCAATGGCCTCTCATGACCCAATCAGCTGTGGCCTGATCAGTCTCATTAAAGCATACGGTTTACACAGTGGTGCCTCCTAAAACAAAGACAGGGAACAATGAAAGAAAACAAACCTGAATTAAAATTCTCTCCATGTTTCCCCCCAAAAATTCTAATGTGGGCATTCCTTTTGCCCGATGGTGACTGCTTACAGTTCATCCCCTCTATAAACCATGCTTCCAGGCTTTTCCCTGGCTCGGGCCTGGACAAATTCCGGATGTTTTATAAAGATCAGTCTCTACTGCTAAATGACCGTTAAGCACAGCCAGCCTATCTGCGGGTCCCTTCCCGGGGTTAACTGTATGGTCAGCAAGCTTTCAAAGGTAAGGATAGAATAATTTTTCTAAGATTGAATCTTGATAACCATGTCCACGGTTCAGGGCCTTCCCTGGACGGTGGCTGGGCACACAGCTCCACGCAGGTGCTGATAACAGTAAACACGTTCCCCCGACACATTCCCCCTGCGGTAAGCACGTTCCACTCTGGGTTTTGTCATATGCTCCTTCGTTATTTATACTGCTTTCAGTCAGCTACTTGATACTTCATAAAATTTGCCTCTAAGCTGTCCTGCAGGGAAAAACGACCTAAGCGAGGGGAATGCCGTTCCAACTTTATAACCTCTGACGATTGCCCAATAGTCCTCTGAAAAGGTTGCAGGACTGGAGCGAGCGAAAGTCCAGGCCACTTCCTGGCATTTAACAGCACCGGGTGCCTTAGTGTAAATAGAATTAGATCCCCTGCTTTCGGGGGTCCTCCCATGGGGCAGCAAGTGGAGACCACATGAGCGGTGCGGCAATTCGGCCTCTGCTCACGGTCAGGACACACAGGGTTTGTCAGCGATGATTTTACCAATCTCTCGGTTATTTCAGAAAGCAAGAAGAGAATGTAATAGAGGCAAGAACGGATCTATGGGATGGAAATAATGAGCCATTTGTAACCCAAAATGAGGCCGCCAGGAAAAACAAACAAACAAACAAACAAAAGTCCATTTTACCAGAGGCCTACGCTGCCCGAGGCTAGTGGGGTACAAGGTACTGAGTGTTCAGCTCCGTGGGCCAAGAGCTACAGTAAGTCACGCCCCCCTGCGCGGCTTCTCTCCTGTCAGCCGGATCAAGCAGCCTTAACCACCTGGTGGAGAAGAGCTTTAGTGTTTTCTAAGTGTGTGCTGGGTAGATGCTTCACATTTTTGATAAAGATGTGGAGTCCTGTTGCAACACTTGGGGAGGGCCTCTCTGCGTCAGATTTGCGCAACTCGGGAGGCACCGGGCCGGCGCACCGGCGGGGCGCTGCGAACACAGGGCTTATGTAATGCACGATCGGCCCTTCCAGGTCTCTCCTCGGGGCCTCCGGAGGAATTTTCAGGCTCTGGACTTGGTCCTGGTCTCCGGCAGTTCTTTGCCCCCAAGGTGCGTGGAGTGGCTCAGCGGTCAGCACCTGCCCGCGAGGTGGAGCAAACGGCCGCCTCTGGCACGGACACCGGGAAGGCTGGCTCTGGTCCCCAGAGGGCCCCGGCCTGCCACACAGCACCCTACAGGGAGGGCGTCCCATCTGAGGGAGTCTAGGCCAGAAGGTGGAACTAGTGCGTGACAAGGCAATGGAGTTCCCCCGAGTCAGGCGTCCTAGTTACCTCGGGAACGCTGCTGAATGGTTTGCTCACAGCTCCTTTGTCTGGTGTCTGGAAATCTGGCGCTGTGCTCTCCTCCTCCGCTCACCTGGAGCCCTTGTAAAGTAGGTCGGCTGCTTGTCTGATGCCCTCTCACCTCCAATCACTGTACTCGTGCCTGTCTCCCTGCTCGGCTTCTGTTTCCATCCAAGCTTCCATTCACTCCACAAAGCCGGTGAGCACCTGCTATGTGCCAGGCACTGTGCCAAGCGCTGGCCACCAGCCGGGCTTTCACAACACCTGGTGGCCCCCTGGGGCACGCTGGGCACATCCTACAGGGGCCTCTTCTCCTGTGTGCCTCTCTGCCCTGCGCTGTCCCTGAATCTTCCCTCCCCGCCATTCACCTCCCATGACTCCCCCTCTCCTCCCGTTCGGAGCGGAACTATTTCTCTATCGTTGTTATCATGGTAACCTAACAAATGATTCTCCCAAAAGTGTCGCTTTAGGTAATCACTAGTTCCTCTCAGGAGTTTTTTCACATTAAAAAGTGATAGTTTGAAGAAATGACGCCTTCCAGGAAATGAACAATAGGCTGATGGGGGAACAGCCTAGGGGGCACAGGGAGAGAAATATAGTCTGAGCGGATTCTTTCCAATTTTACGAGGCTACAGGTTGCCTCTTATTATTGGTGAGCTGTGGGTACAGTGTTCAAGGGAACAAATTCTGGAGCTGTACTGCCTGGGTTCAAATCCTGGCTCTGCATGTTCAAATCTTAGGAAAGTTATTTGCTCTTGTTCCTTAATTCCTCACAAAAAGACGCACGGTTTGGAGATTAACATAAATTAGTACGTATGAACATTTTATCATACTGGCATGCATAATAAACATACTATAAATACCAACTTTGATTTTCCTGAGGCCAACTCTACCCTTTTTACTTTTTTTTTTAATATTTATATATTTATTTGAGAGAGAGAGAGCAGGGGGAGGGGCAGAGGGCAAGGGAGAGAGAGAATCCTGAGCAGACTCCTGGCTGAGGGTGGAGCCTGATGCGGAGCTCGATCCCACAACCCTGCTAACATGACCTGAGCTGAAACCAAGAGTCGGATGCTTAACTGGCTGAGCCACCCAGGCTCCCCTCCTTTCTACTTATAGTCAGATTCTCATATGAGTTGGTGCACTTTAAAGAGAGGACTGCTTATTCTGGGCTCCAGTTTCCTCATCCGCAAAACAGGAAGTAGTGACTGAATGAGGATGTGGGGGCAGAGGACCAGTCAGGTGACCAGGTTCTTCTCTATGTGCTCCACTGGCTTCCTGACCCTGGACAACTTACTTAACCTCCCTGCATCCCAGAGATGGGACTTGTCTGCATTTTCCAAACTCAGGTCTTTCAAATAACACCAGTGGAATTATTACCATGTGCCCAAACCACCTCTTTATACATACTTACTTGATATTTTCCTTTAGATAATCTTTAAATCAACTCACTTTCATATGTAACTGTGCAGTAAGCAGTAATATCCATATATGAAAGGGTTTGCTATGCTAGTTATAGATTTTTCTAATGCATGTTAAAGTAAATCCTTAACAAAACTTTAAAATGTTTATATAATATCCAAGCCATCTTACAGGCTACCAATGATGTACACATACCATTTTAGGAAAATCTGGATTAAATTTTCACTATGGATCCAGCCAGCTCTAAAAACCTGTTCCCGTTATATAATTTTCATGTAGTTATTTAACTTTGGATGTGTTTCTTTATATCATATACCTCCTTGAGGGAAGAGAGGAACACTATGGTTTATACTTCTTTAGGTACCTAGCCTCTAGAAGAATGCTTAGTAAATATTTAATTTTTAATCATAAATGCATATGGAAGTATGCATACATATGCACAATTATATCTGTCTCCTACTAACCACCAAGCCAATACCAAAAATGCTCATTTCTTTTTTTCTCATGTTGGTATCATTATGTTTCTTGGGTGGTTGTTGAAGAAAAGTGTGTGGAGTTCCAGGCCATGTGACGCTCAGGAAATGTTAGCTTCCCTGACTGCCTTCTCTCTTCCCGTGTCCTTTGCTAGTGAGTAGCATTTGTCTGTGTGAAAAGTATAAGGAGTATAGGCCTGGCTATTTTGGGGCCATAATAATTGCTGTCCTCACCATCAACCCTAAAAGAGTCCATTCCCAGGACTAGAAACATCTGATCTAAGAAAGAAATTTCACTTCTAGTTGCTAGTATTGAAGATGGCCCAAGAAATTGCTTGGAGATTTACTGAAAGTTTCTCAGAAAAACAAAAAAAAAAAAATTTTAAGGTTTTTATTTATTTATTTGACAGAGAGAAAGCATAAGCAGGGGGAAGAGCAGGCAAAGGGAAAGGGAGAAGCAGGCTCCCCGCTAAGCAGGGAGCCCGATGTGGGGCTCTATCCCAGGACCCTGAGATCATGACCTGAGCTGAAGATAGACCCTTAATCGACTGAGCCACCCAGGTGCGCCCGCCTCAGAAAAATTCAATGCACACCCACCATATCATGGCACAGTTCTGGGTTTGTAGCTAGAGCAATTTCTCCACCCACCAACATTTCCTAAGCACCTTTTTGAGCCCCTTCTGTGTCAATGATCTTGAGAGACTTAAGTCTGAATAGGGCTATGAGATTGTGAAGACAGTAGGCTCTGAGTGCCTTGAAGGCAAGGAAGAGGTCTCATTCATCCTTGCACCCTCTGGGGGCCTCAGCGAACCTGGCATGAGTGCTAGCTACCCTTCAGCATTCGCTCCATCAATGAAGACAGCAGTCTAGCACTTAAGGAGCCCACCGTTAACAATAAGCCTAATGTTACAAAAGGTAACACAGGCTCTTAAAGGTTAAGTGAAGAAGTACTGTCAGAAACCTTCCCCAAAGCACAGAGTGTTGCTTCAGCAGCAGGTCTCACAGAAAAATGTGTTTTGGTCATTCCTCTGTACTTAACCACTTTTCCACCCAGGAGCCCAACTTCAGAGGGAAGTTGCTAGGTTGCTGTCACGTGACAGGTTTCTAAAGGCCACTGAGTTTATCAGCCCTGGGGAGTGAGCCGGGTATTAGTTACTGTAAAGAAACCCATGGGTGTTTATCTTCCCAAGCGTTCTTCATTCATCCACAGGCAAAGAAATGGCAATGATGACTGAGAGGCTGTGGAATTGGCATATAGGAGAAGTTAGGAGGCTTTGATTAATGTTTTGTAGGCGGTAAGTCAGGGTGACTTTCCAGCATGAGGCCTTTGCCTGACTTCCTGGGAAGAGGCTCTGGGCCTCCTACACAGCTCTCTCTAGGATTCCAAACTGTCAGCATTACACAGCAGCCCAAACCGGTGTTCCTTATTATTCATTAGTTACTGAAATACTTTTCCCAAATATACACTTAACTGAAAGATGCCTTCTTCTATAGTGTTTTAAGCCATTTTTTAGTCTGTACCTCAGACCATAGATTTTAATCTGTTTCATTGGGCACTGATCCCACCAGCCATAATACCTTAATTAATTGGTTTAAAAAAAAAGGCATTTCTATTCAAATTATTTTTTGAAAAATGATCTGTGTACACGGCCAATAAAAATTTCATAGTGCAAAACATTTTGGAGGTAGAAAGTAAATTTTCACTCACCTCTGAAGCCCATTCTTTTCCATAGGGGCATCCACTATTATGGATCCTGTTCCTTAGTGAAACTGTTCCTCTCTCTTCCTTAGTGAAACTAAATAAGGAATTGCAGCGTTTATTGTAAATCCATACAGTTAAGATTTAACTTTCATTTCAACAGCTGAGCTATATTTCCTTATATGGATGCCCCCAAATTTACCCAGCCCCCTACTTACAGACAAATAAGTGGTTTCCAATTTTTCTGCTCCCACAAATATTTCTGCATATATGTATGGACAGAACTATGAATCAGTGCCTTAAAGTAAAATTGCAGAGTCCAGGGATATGTAAATTTCAATTCTGCTAGACATTGTCAAATAGGGACACTTCACTTTTGATGGGAATTGACAAAAGTAAGATATTTGTTCATGCCAGAAACAAGAGTGAAGACAGTATTTAAACTTTAATGCCTCAAGCAAGCAGTACGTTTATTTATGAAACTCATTTACCAATGTCTTACCCACCTAAGCCCGCACATGTCCACACGCATGCATACACACAGACAGCTATTATTGTGAATCTATCCAAAATACACTGTGACAACTCACTAAATGAGGAACTCACCAGAAGTTCCTTACCACCAAATTGCATGAGTGTTGCAATGGGGTTAGCTCACTAATACCGCACATTCTCCACTTAGCTTTTGCTATATTTACTACCCTTTACGGCCCTGGTCATTTAGCAACACTAAATGCCTTATTTTTCTTTTGTTAACGAAACATCTGTTTATGACCTTGCTTCCTCCCCTCCTCCTCTGAAACACAGGCACATCATATCTTCTCACCATGGTTTCCTCACAAAAGTAATCGGTCTTAAAATATCAGGTCAGGCTGATTACAGAGGCGTCCATGAAAAGGACTCTATCACCATGGAACTTTGATTTATTTAATTCTCTATTACCTGTGGGGTGAGGCGGTGAACAACAGTCCCGTATTCTGGTCAGCTGCCACTTCCTTCACTGGCTTCTTATGTTTAAAAGAAGGTAAAGACACCCAGACCATTCTCATTTCTTTAGTGTTTACCCAACTCACACTCTGCGCTACAATCCCCAGCTGGGGCTCCTTTCCTATTTACTCTTGTAACGTGAGAAACCTTGTGGAGGTTTTGTGTTTGTTTTGTAACAAGCTGTGACCATTGTCTTTTCTCTGTCCCTGACCACAGACACAGAACCTTCCTGGCCACTACTGAAAATCTCCATCTGGCTGGGTCAAAACCGACTGAAGTCATTTTGTTTCTATTGGTAACAACCCATTCAATACATGTGCTGCTTACATTTAGAATGGGTTGTAAATTAAAAAAAAAATGGCTTAAAAGGCTTACTTCAAATAGTTTTGGGCTCCGTGGATCTATGAAATGATTTCTGTAATATGAGTAACCAACTGGCTTCATTTTTACATTTAAGCTCAGACTCAGTCTCAAGAAGCCCGAGATTGCGGATGGAAAAAAAAAAAGTAGATTAAACTCTGCAAGGAAGCAATTTCAATATCCTCCCTCCTGCTGTGAGCCTTTTATGCTCCTTAGTCCAGACAGCCTGCTCTCTCATAAAGCAATGACAAAAACTGACCTTTCTGTATGAAAATAAAAGTAAAAGCAAGAGACCCAAAAGTAAGAACCCTGCACAATGTTGACACTTTGTTAGCAAAACTTCCAATCCACCCTAGCTGGTCACCTGTCCACATGGGAGTTCGGAATCTGGTGCTGCTACTCTTCGTCCTGCCATAGGGTGTCACCAGAAAGTAAGACCCCAGGAACTTGGGAAAGGAGATAAGGACAAGTGGGGCCACCACACTATTCCAGACCAGGCTACAGAAACCTTGAAGGAAAGCCCCAAATACAACAGCTGACCAAATGCTTCTACACAGTGGAGTGGTTTCAAAATCAGTAAAGCTAACTTTACCCTACACCAAAGACACACCTTTGGCAATGGACCTCTTTATTGCGTTCTATCTCTCTTTATTCAACAAGCATGTATTAGGCATGTTTTATGTGCCAGGCTTTCTGTTAGGTGCCGTACAAAGACCAAAAAGTCAACTCTGCCCCATCGTGGGCAGCCATTAAATATTATGAAATGAATGAATGAATAAATCCAGGAATGAAGGAATAAAATTTCAATAAATCAGGTTACAGGAGGAAAAAAACAGATAAACAAGTGGTATGTACAGAATACAGTGGTGTGAGGAACCCAGGGTATTAGAGAAAGGCCTCAGGCTTGAGGTGACAATTGAATGGATAATGGCCAGATGCATGAGGGAAGAAGAGGTCTTTAAAGTAGGCAAGTGAGGACGCCGGGGTGGCTCAGTGGGTTAAGCCTCTGCCTTCAGCTCAGCTCATGATCTCAAGGCCCTGGGATCGAGGCCCACGTCAGGCTCTCTGCTCAGCGGGGAGCCTGCTTCCTCCTCTCTCCTCCCTCTCCCTGCCTCTCTGCCTACTTGTGATCTCTCTCTCTTTCTGTGTCAAATAAATAAAATCTTAAAAATAAATAAATAAAGTAGGCAAGTGAACAAGCATAGCATGAGCAAAGGCTTAAAGCAGAGATTAACAAACCACAGCCCACAGATCAAACCTAGTGCACCCCCTGTTTTTGTAAATAAAGCTTCATTTGAACACAGCCATGCCTGGTCACTCACATTTTGTCTCTGGTTGTTCACATTAAAACAACAGCACCAAGGAGTTGCAACAGAGACCACAAGACCCAGAAACCTAAGGTATTTACTATATATCAGGGGCCTGTAGGAAAGCCAAGCTCAACTGTTTGAACTCAGCCGTCGAAAAGGGACTCAGAGATGAGACAGAAGGGACCAGACTCTTGAGGGTTCTTCTATGCCATATTAAGAAGTTTGGTCTTGGTCTTCCAGAAATGGGTAACGAGAGCAGTTTTCCATTTAGAAATGTTTCTTAAGTGTCAGGATAGATCAGAGAGATGCAAGATTGCAGCTAAAGACCAGCTCTCCAAACCTTACATTTCTGACAAATTCCTGGATTCGACAGACATTAGAGAGTTTAACGTGTGCTGTGCATCTTCTTATAGGCTTAGGAAACAGAAGCTGGCAGACAGAGCCTCTCAATCAATGTTTATTGATGAAAGGAAGTAAGGAAGGAATAAAGACAATATTTGAATAGCATGATTATCTGAAGTTTTCCTGAATAGGCCGCTTCTGCCATGAAACCACTAGCTAAGATTCCTACCTATCTCCAGTTTCTATACCAGTAGACACTGAGATCCAGACATGAGGAGGTTAACAGTGAAACACAAGCCAGAGAGAAATTCTTTCCTTCATTTCTGATGCCAACATCATCAAATACCAGTCACTGGCCAAACCTGTGTTTATTCTGTGCCCTGTGGCCTAATGAGAGGGGATAAGACAAGAAGCAGTGCAGCTAATAACTGTCATAAAAATAATATCTCTTGGTTCCATGTGACATCTTTGGTTGGAAGATCTTGAATCATTTTTCTTCTCTTGTGTAACTATTATTTCCATTTTATTTCCACTAAAGGAAAAGCCAAAGCATAGAGAGAGGTTGTGACTTGCCTAAGGTCACTGAGCGAACCAGAACAGCAGTTTTTAAATGCTGGGAAGAGTTATAGCATATGTGGAATCCAGTTTCCTTCCCCGTCTAGAATGGGCCAGGTTTGTGGCTCAGTAAGAAACACAGCATTAGCCAAGCTCGGTGTCTCTTAAAAAGGAGTCGTGCTCGAGGAGAGTCAGGGGACAAGGGGTGCATGTTTTCACTAGTCACTCATTGTCCCTGCCCACTGAATTTCAATACCTATTACTAAAGCCCATCACAGATGAAGAAGAGCCTCTTCAAGGGTCCAGCCTATGGAAATGGAATGTTCTGACATGGGGGTATATGTCTTTTTTGACTATCCCCTAGCTGCCACTGCCCACAAAGTCCAAGACTCCTTGTTCTTTTATTCACCAGAAGCCTATGCTGAGGGTAGCCACAGGTTGCTCTCCAATAATCAGCAGTCACCTTCTATCCCAATATAAATACTAACAAATAGTGCCCCAGTTTGGACCATAAATTAATCGTGTGGTCATTCTAGCTCTGACAAATCAGGAGGCTTCTACACTCAGTCCAAAAGCCTTCAGACACTTCCTCTAATCAGGTTTAGTCTATCTCAGACACTTCTGTTTTTTAGATGCAGCATTTTTAAAGATTTTTTTTTAAATTTATTCATTTGACACAGAGAGAGAGATTACAAGTAGGCAGAGAGGCAGACAGAGAGAGAGGAGAGAGGAGGAAGCAGGCTCCCTGCCAAGCAGAGAGCCCGATGTGGGCCTCGATCCCAGGACCCTGAGATCATGACCTGAGCCGAAGGCAGCGGCTTTAACCCACTGAGCCACCCAGGCGCCCATGCAGCATTTTTAAAAAACTTTAATTCCAGTATAATTAACACGGTGTTATATTAGTTTCAGGTATATAATGTAGTGATTCAACAATTCTATACATTACTTAGCGCTCATCGTGATAAGTGTACTCTTAATCCCCTTCACCTATTTCGCCCATCCCCCCACCCACCTCCCCATAACAGTTTGTTCTCTGTAGTTAAGAGTCTGTTTTTTGGTTTCTCTCTTTTTTTCTTTGCTTGTTTCTTTGGTTTCTTAAATTCTACATGTGAGTGAAATCATATGATATTTGTCTTTCTCCGACTGACCTATTTCACCTAGCAGTTTATAACCTCTAGATCCATCCATGTTGTTGCAAATGGCAAGATATCACTCCTTTTCATGGCTGAGTAATATTCCACTGTATATATTCACCACATCTTTATCCATTCACCTATTGATGGACATTTGTGTTGCCTCTATAATTTGGCTATTGTAAATAATGCTGCAATAAACGTAGGGGTGCATAGATCCCTTCAAATTAATATTTTTGTATTCTTTGGGTAACTACCTGGTAGTGGAATTCCTAGATCTTATGATAATTCTATTTTACATTTTTTGAGGAACCTCCATACTATTTTTCACAGTGGCTACATGGGTTTGCCTTCCCACCAACAGTACACAAGGGTTGTGCTCACTTTGGCAGCAATATGCTATAAAAACAGTGGACAAAGTTTCCTATTTCTCCATATCCTCACCAACACTTTCTTGTGTTTTTTATTTTAGCCATTCTGACAGGTGTGAAGTGATATTTCATTGTGGTTTTTATTTGCATTTTCCTGCTGATGAGTGATGTTGAGCACCTTTTTATGAGTCTCTTGCCATCTGTATGTCTCCCTTGGACAAATGTCTTTTCATGTCTTCTGCTCATTTCTTAACTGGATTATTTGGTTTTTCGGCATTGAATTGTAACTGTTCTTTATATATTTTGGATACTAAGCCTTTATCAGAAAATGTGAAAATGTTGTTGGTATTTTGATAGGGATTGCATTAAATCTTGATTTGGAGTATAGACATTTTCACAGTATTTGTTCTTCCAATCCATGAACATGGACTATCTTTCCATTTCTTTGTATCATGTTCAATTTCTTTCATCAGCGTTTTATAGTTTTCATGGTATAGGTCTTTCACTTCATTCCTAGATATTTTATTAATTTTGGTGCAATTATAAATGGGATTATTTTCTTAGTTTCTCTTTCTGCTACCTCATTATTATTATATAGAAATGCAACAGATTTCTATATATTGATTTTGTTAACTGTGACTTTACTGAATTAATTTATCAGTTCTAATAGCTTTTTGGTGGAGCCTTTAGGGTTTTCTACACATAGTATCATGTCATCTGCAAATAGCAAACGTTTTGCTTCTTCCTTACCAATTTGGATGCATTTTACTTCTTTTTCTTGTCTAATTACTATGGCTAGGACTTCAGGTACTATGCTGAATAAAAATGGCATGAGAGGACATACTTGTTTTGTTCCTGATCTTAGGGGAAAAGCTTTCAGTTTTTCACCGTTAAGTATCATGTTAACTATGGGTTTTTCATATATCGCCTTTATTATGTTGACGTATGTTCCCACTAAACCTACTTTGTTGGGGGTTTTTATCATGAATGGATGTACTTTGTCAAACGCTTTTTTAACATCTATTGAAATGATCATATGGTTTTTATCCTTCTTTTATTAATGTGATGTATCACATTGATTTGTGAATATTGAACCACATTTGCATCCTGGAATAAATTCCACTTGAATGTGGTGAACAATTTTTTTAATGTATTGTGAGATTCAGTTTGTTAATACTTTGTTGAGGATTTTTGTATCTCTCTTCACCAGAGATATTGGCCTGTAGTTTTTTATTTTGTTTTGTTTTGTTTTGTAGTGTCTTTCTCAGTTTTTGGTGTAAGGATAATGCTGGCCTCATGAAATGAATTTGGAAGCTTTCCTTCCTCTTCAACTTTTTGGAATAGTTTGAGAAGGGTGAGTACTAATTCCTCTTTAAATGCTTGATAGAATTCACCTGTGAAACCGTCTGGTCCTGGGCTTTTGTTTGTTAGGAGTTTTTCGATTACTGATTCAATTTCATTGCTGGTAATCAGTCTGTTCCAACTTTATATTTCTTTCTGATTCAGTTTTGGGAGGTTATTTTTCTAGGAATTAATCCATTTCTTCTAGGTTGTCTAATTTGTTTGCATATAATTTCTCATAATCTCTTATAATCCTTTGTATTTCTGAGCTTAAACCTGGAATTTTGAACTCATGATGGGTCCAAACTACCAATTAGTTAAGGGATCTCCTCTAATGGATGACCTAATCTCTACACAAATGTTTCTGGTAATAGAGTTTGCTGTGTAGCCCACATAACAATTAATTAGTAATTATTATAAATCACTTCCTTACCTTGTGCCTTTCCATATTTTTCATACGTTGCTCTCTCTACCATCTCAAGAACCTGACAATAAACCCTCCTTTCTGTTCCATAGAGGAACCCCTAAAGTCCTCTATTCTCCAGCCCAAACACCCCCTCCCCAATATCAGGAATACACTTTAGGAGAGCTTTTAGAAGTGTAGTTTTAGAGTCAGACATACCTGGATTCAGTTCTGGGCCCTGGCACTCCCTAGCTGTATGACCTCTGGCAAACACTTAACTTCTTTAATCCAATTGTCCTTGTCAATATTCTCAACAAATATGAACTACATGAGCTAGGCACTGCTAGTTAACTAGCCAATAGCCTTCCTGGGGTGCTCGCTTACACATTCTTGGATTATCAGACTCCCTAATTGCTAGATGAGGACATGCAAAGCAGTTCTGGACAATGGGGTGCCCCGAAAGGCACCAGCTGAAGTTTCTGAGAAAGCTTATTGGAGCCTGCATTCACCCTTTTAGTTTTTGCCACTTAGCCTTTACCTTTCTTCCTTCTTTCTGCCTGAAAATTGGTAGTGATGCACAAAAGAGAATCATCATGTTGCAAACATGAGGAAGAAATCCCCCAGTGAAGGAGCCTGGGATCTTGATGGCATCATGGGGTCCCCATACTCACCCTGAAGTACTTGCTGCTATACTTTTTATTCCACAAGAAAAATAAGTCCCTTATTTGGTTAAGCCATTAAAGCTGGATTTCTGTTACTTGCAGTTAAGCCAATCCTAAATAACAGGTACTTCAGAAGGTTTTTGTGGACATAAAATGAGCTTATTACATTGCACATAGGAAATACACGTGAATGGTTTATGGCGATCACTATCATGATCGTTACCATTATTAGTTATTGTCATGGGCCTTAGAGACAGGAGCAAGAACAGATAGCAATGGCAATCTTGCTGACCTCCAGTAGCACTAGTACAAAAAGTATGTCTGATCTCTCAAGCACACACACAAAAAAGTCACTTTCAGATGTGTAGACAAGAAATGTCTCTGTTAGCAGTCAATGAAGCCAGATCTTCAAAGCACTTGTCAGATCCCAGAATTATAGAGAAATGAAATTGCACTTGAGAGCAAGCTCTGTCTTGGAGGGCTGGCCTGGTTTCCTTCCTGGACAGGGACTCCATCCATAGTGTGTAATGCATCTCCTGTAATTGTGGACTCCTCTGAATGACAAGCAAAGCATGACACTTCAAGAATGTCATTATTTCACAGGAACCCAGTTTCTGCTAAGAAATCAAAGCCATGCCTAAAATCAGCTGACCATGGAGGCACAAGTTCAGATGCAGCTCTGTGAAATGTAACTAACTTTCCATCACCCAACTGAACTGCTTTCCAAGATCAGACACAGATGGGACTTACTTCGAGTCCTCTTAAGCCACAGATCCATCCCACCCCAACCCAGCTCCACTGTGAGTCTGCAGATATAGAGTGTGGAGCAGTGAAAAAGAAAACAAAACAATCGTCAGTGAATCTTGGAGTCAAGCAGACCTAGGGTTCAAATCTCAGTGGGTCACCTACAAGCCAGGCAACTTTGGGCAATTCTCTCTCTCTGAATGTTCATTTCACAGGTTTACAGGGAAATGAAGGAAAAGATGTGTGTGACACCACCTGGCAGAGAGTTGTCATTAATTTCCTTGCCTTCCCTAACAGCAGGATGGCCCTGGCCGACTTGCTTTATCCATCCCCCAAGCTCAAGCACCGGATCCAGCTCAGGTCACTGCCACTAAGTACAGCATACTGCCTTCTGCCCTGTGCGTCATCACCCATGTTTTCAGGCCACACTTGGGGAGCCAAAGCCTTCTCCGAAGCTGAGGTCATAAAGCAGAAAAAGACAAAGCTCTGCTTTCAGAGAGCAGGTTGGCCATGAGCAAAGCCATCTCTTTGTGGCCAATCTGCCCCCTGGGTATGGAAGGCCCCACAGAGCCCTGCAGGAAAGAGCTGGCCCATTTGGCTTTCCCACCCACCAGTCCTATGTGACCCCTGGACAGAGCTAAGGAGTGGGGCAGCTAGTTCACCGAGTCTCTTAATCCTCTGGACACAGCACTCTCGTGCCCCAGCCTCAGAGAGGATGGAATATGACAGTCACAAGATTCACACTTCAAGCCATGAAGCATACTCTTCTTGCTACATCACCTGGCAGGTGTCCTTGGCAGCTGGCTCCCAGCTCCAGTGGTGTACACAGCGTTTTGCTCACCTCCGTGCCACTAATATTCTCCCAGCTTTTCATTCAACCATTGGCTTATCCAGGGACACCTTTTAAACTGGATTTGTGGATATTGAGACTGGCTACATACTTGCACATTCATTTCTCTGTAATTTCATAAGCTAGCAATACAAAACCATGCAGAAATTGGAAATTTAGGGTCCGTATATCGTGGCTTAACACAAAATGTGTTTTGTCAAGAGGATAAGAACAGATAAACTACGAATAGCAAACAGTAAGCATTAACGGTATCCCAGGATCTGTGCTGAGCCCTTTACTTTCTCTTCTTATTATCCCTATTGAAAAATTGGGAAATATTGAGGATTTGGGGTATATTCTAGATATTAATCTCTTGTAAATTTTAGATATAAATCTTTTCTCGTTCTGTCACCTTTTTGCTAACTTTGCTTATTGTGTCTATCTTTTAACATATTTTTGATTTTTTTAAACTTTTTTAGTTTTAATTTTCTAAGTAATCTCTATATCCCATTTGGGCATAAACTCATGACCCGAAGATCAAGAGTCACATGCTCTACCAACTAAGCCAGGCAGGTGCCCCCTGCCCTCCAGATAGTCTTAATTTTTAAAATATAGTCAAATCAAAAATAAAATAAAATAAAATAAAATGGAGTCAAATCTATTAGATTTTCTACTTATGGTTTGCATTTTGAGAATCTTTAACACCTCTAGTACCTTCT
This sequence comes from Ailurus styani, assembly GCA_002007465.1. NCBI lineage: Eukaryota > Metazoa > Chordata > Mammalia > Carnivora > Ailuridae > Ailurus > Ailurus styani. The sequence continues at coordinate 2,291,760 of LNAC01000026.1, forward strand.
ATTAGCTTTATTATTTTACTTTCACACTGGATTTCTCCTTTGTATATGCTTGAGATAGTGCACCAATCTATTTTTTCTTCATATAATGTACTATTTTCCCTTTACCAATCAGTGTTTTAGGTGATCTTTTTCCTCCTGATTTACGTTGCCATGTTTATTCTGTAACAGATTCCCATGTGGAACTGGGTGTGTTTCTGATTCCCTGTTCTTTTCCACAGATTTGTCTGGCTGCTCCCGCACCAGTCCCACACTGGTTTTATCTGGGAGGGTGAGTCCCTTCTTTTTGCTCTTCCTTTTCAAAATGGACTTAGCATGAGCTTTTATTCCTTTGTAAAAGTTTAGAATAAGTATGTGGAAGTCCTCAAAAAAACCTAGCCATAATCCTGACATTGAATTTATAGGTTATTCTTAAGGGAAACTGACATATTGACACATCAAAGACATGGCATATCTTTCCATTTATTCCGCTCTTCTTTTAAAATGTGTAACTGAGTTTTCAATTTTCTCAGACAAGTCTTTGTTGGGTTATTTCCTACAGACTTTGTAGTTTAAGAATTGTGTTTTTTTTCTTTTTTTCCTTTTTTGGGGGGGTGTATTTTATTTTCTATTATATTTTCTAGATGGCCTTGCTAACGTTGATGAAGACTAATAATTTTTTAAGACGGATCAGGTATTCACCATCCATGCTCATCTTTTATTTTTGTTTTTTGATTAAATGTCTTGTCCAATCTCTAGATCTCCTTTTCCTTTTTCCTTCTCCTCCCATTTTGGCCAGAAACGCCAATGTGTGAAACAATTAACAGCTAACTGTTATTAAACAGTAGCAGTGAAAACAGAAAATGTCTGATTTTTTTTTTTTAAATCACACTTGTGCTTCTTTACAGGTTTCAATAGCGTCCATGCCTGTTATACCCCAACATGGTAGGAAGAACAAGTGTTGGCTCATTTTACAGAGAAGACTCGCCATTGTTGGGTTTTGGGGGCTCACATAACTAGAAAGGCACAGAATTCATATTCGGGTCTCTGAAGCTTCAAGTTTTCTACTATAGCAGATGAACTTACATCTAGTCAAAATGTCTAAAACTATAATGATTTAACCCAGTCATATACAAAGTGAAATTTATTAAAAGTTTATTTATTTATTTGGGGCTGGAGAGGAGCAGAGGGAAAGGTAAAGAAATCTTCAAGAAGACTCCCTGCTGGGCATGGAGCCCACCACAGAGCTCAATCCCAAGACCCTGAGATCATGGTATGAGCTGAAACAAAGAGTTGGATGCTTAACAGACTAAGCCACCCAGGTGGCCCACACAAAGTTAATTTTTATATTTAAATCTCTTACCATCCTGAAAAAGATGATCTGATATAATACTATCATTTTTAAAGAAAGGTGTATCAGCTGATTATTAAAGGTTCTACACTTCTTCAAGTTTTAAGAGTCATATGTCCCTATCAATTGGGGCTGTAATTCTATTAAGAATTTGAGTCTCTACAATAGCAAACCAGTCAGTTAAATTAATCAACCTTTTATATTTTTTACTTATAGGTTTACATTGGGCCTCATTCCAGAAAGGACTTTAGAGTGTCTTATAATCTGTATCATATAAGCAGAATGAAATTTCTAACAAAGGATTGGGAATATACAGACTAAGAAGCAAAGCTGATAAATCTGAGAAAAGAATTGTTCACCATTAACTAGAAACGTGTCTACTAACTAACTCTACCAACCCCAATACTTTATTATTTCATAAAAATGGAGCTTATATGTACCCTTTATATTCATTTTATCCCATCAGCAGTATAAAAACAAAAAGAATTTGGGTCCTTATAATGGCAAAACAGTTAATTTGGTCAGTTTAGGTAAATAAGTCAGTTTTGTGGAAGAGAGTGGAATGGGAGAGAAGTACTCATCAAGTTGACTTTACTAATATTGCAATTGCTTCAACTTTCACTTGGTTGGACTCATTTAAACACTGAAAAGCTGTCATAAAAAAATAAGGCTATTTCCATTTTTGGAAGGAAAAACTAAGTAAATCAGTCTCTCAGTTGTACAAAAATGACAGACCTGTGAACAGGACTCATAAATTAAGCCCCAGTCTGCTCTGCTAGCTCTCTGTAATCAAGTCCCATGATTTGCCGGTGGAAATCAATGCCTCTTAAATGCATGGAATGACATCTCAGCAGACATACAAGCAGATGATTCCCACAGCCCCTTTATAAAACTAACCACCAGGAAGTAACAAGGGACTGCATTTGCTCCTGACAATCAGGGTATTTTTCTTCCCATTCCTTGCATTTCTACTTAGGGAATGTGCGAGAGAATGTCATTTCTCAATGCTACTTGCATGGAATGTGCACGTTATGCTGCCTTTTGAAGGGACGCCAGGCTGAAAGCGCAAGAAAGCACACATAAGGATGAAAAGGGGCTCAAAGAAGCAGAATCAACGTGTGTAAGAAGAGGAAAACAGAAAACTGTAGTTGTCTTTCTTAAACGCTGCTTTGCACACTGAGCAGTGAAATACAAAATGTGGCCAAGCAGAAGGCTTACATAACTGGGAGCAAAATGAGGGGAAAGGAGTTGCTCCAAATCCATCATACTTATTAGAACCACTGATTCCCCTTGAAACAGTACCTACTTTATAGTAAAATTTACTGTGAGCTAGCTAACAAAAATTCTGTGTGTATGGGAAATAAGTATTGTCGGAAAGAATAATAGATTCTATTTTCAACCCTCCAGATTATAAAATTGAGCTTTTAACAAAGAAGGGAAAATGCTGGCTCCAGAAAGCATCATCATCAAGGCAGTGATTTCTGTTTAGTCTCTTCTCATCAGCAAGAGGGAAAATAAAATAACTTCAACAGAAACGAATACAGTTTTCCGTGGCCAAAGATACCACTACAGCTAATAATGCACTGGCAGTCTGTGTTGAATGAATTCTCTGTTTAAAAACGCCTATGCTTGTCAAACGCAAGAACTGTATGTGTGTGTATCTGGCCAGCTCATGTCTCCACACCTGTTCATTCAGGCATTAGACCTAAGCACTTGTAAAGCAAGTGAATGTATCTATCTGTACAGCAACGGGTAAAAATAAACTGGACTATTCTTGTAACATTATCAAAACGATCTGACCGAATAGAAGATTGTGTTTCATGGGATAAAGTGGTTAAATTAGATGTTTCCTCACGTTTTATGACTGGTTTGTCTTATTCACTGTGTATAAAATAGCTGACCTCCATTCCAGGAGCATGAGTAGCAACCAAATTTAATGCCATTTGCTCAGAGGCTCAAACACTGGTTTCGTTGCCTCTGAGGCATAGCTTCTGAATGTGCTACTGTCACACAGAGACCCAATACTTGGGACATAACAGAGGAGGAACATTTAATTCAATCAACGCTATAGCTCTGCGGGATAACAATTTATACTTCAGTGTTGGTCGACACTTGGAAAATAAAGTTCAGGTAGAAGTTGGATAAGTCGCTATCTTCTGGAGTAAGCTTAAATAAGCTTATATAAGCGCTCTCTCTCCTCTTCTCTCTATGTATATATGTATATACATAATCTCTCCCTATATAAATAATATCTCTCTCCCTCTCCTCTCTTTATATATGTATGTAATGTATGTATATATATAATGTCTCTCTCTATATAATCTCCCTCTCTCTATATATGTAGTGAAATATATATATGTAATCTCTACAATAAGGAGTTCCCAAGCACAGCCAATGACGAGAGAAGAGCACGCAGTAGTATCAATCTCCAGCTCCCTCATTATACTTTTGGCATACTGGCAATGGGCTTCTGAATAATCCAGGCGTGGCTGATTGAATCATTGCTCACAATTTTTCACAACCATCCTGTATTAAATTATTCACGCACCCTCGGTGTCAGGGGGCTCTGAAGTACTATCCACTGTGGGGCAAAATATTTACCCCATCTCATTTATTTTGGGCATGGCCCTACAGCTTGCTTTAGCCAATGAAATGTTCCTGAACATGACAGGAGGTCTTGAATTTGCTTGTGTGTGCTCCTGCCGTGGACTATGAAAGGAGCGTGTTCCAGGGAGCTACTGGTCAAAACAGAGGGAGCAACATGTGAGGAAGACCTGAATCCTGGAGTCCAGCCAAGCCCAGTGAATTTGCAGCTTGTCCACTCCACGGATCCATGTGAAAGAAAGAAATACTTATGATTTCAAGCAGAGTTGGGAATGATTGGTTATGCCAGATTGTTGCAGCAAAATGTCATCTCAGTGACTTAGCACATACTGTTTCCTCTACCAGGAATACTCTTCCATGCCCATTCTTTGTCCAATTAAGTCCTACTCATGCTTCATATCTTGGTGTAAATGTCTTCTATATGGAACAGATGTTGCAGACCAGAGTAACTCCTCCTCTACATCCTGTATTTCTCCTTTTGTAAGATTCATTACATTTATAATTATTTGGTCCATGTCATCCAACTTCTTCGAGGGAGGGACCATGGCGTCTTGTTCATTGGTATATTCCAGCACAGAGCACACAATGGCTAGCAGAGTGGACTCGATATATAATTTGTTAAGTATTATTTTAAGGCATGTGGTTCTGCTACTCATGGTTGAGTAAGAAACTTAACTTTTTGGGTTTTAGTTTTCAGCAACTATAATGGACATAGTAATACCTATCTCTTCAGGCAGTTATGATTAAATAAATTAACCAATTTAATATTCCAAGTGTCTGACACATAGGCAAATAAAAGGCACTTGATAACTTACCGTTTTTAGTAAGATAGGAAAGATAAAGACATCTCTGTGTCTTAAAAAGTGATTTGTTTTAAAGTGATGTTTTGAGGGTGCCTGGGTGGCTCAGCCAGTTAAACCTCTGCCTTCTGCTCACGTCATGATCCCAACATTGTGCTCCCTGCTCAGCAGGGAGTCTGCTTCTCCCTCTCCCTCTGCCTCTGTCACCCCCTCCTTGTGTTTTCTCTCTCGCTCACTCTCAAATAAATAAAATAAACTCTTTAAAAAAAATAAAGTGATGTTTTGGCAGAAAAGGAAGAAATTAAATCATGTCACTATCAATAATTGCTTAATTTAGATATTTTTAAATACTATGCTTATTTACCATGATGTGAGTCCATTTTAAAAACAATTGAGGGCGCCTGGGTGGCTCAGTGGGTTAAAGCCTCTGCCTTCGGCTCAGGTCATGATCTCAGGGTCCTGGGATCGAGGCCCGCATTGGGCTCCCTGCTCGGCGGGGAGCCTGCTTCCCCCTCTCTCTGTCTGCCTGCCTCTCTGCCTCCTTGTGATCTCTCTCCCTCTGTGAAATAAATAAATAAAATCTTTAAAAAAAAATAAAAATAAAAAAAATAAAAACAATTGAAGGTAGACTTTGGGAAGAAGAAACAGGTTTACAACTGATACTTCATTTATTTTAAACATTGTCATTAAGTGATTCCATACTTTTTTAAAAAGAATGAAATTTATCCTTCCTATCTTTGAAAAATTTTCATCTTTAATTCATTATTCAAAGTTGGCATTTATGTTTTTCAAAATGTTCTTCATTCCCATAATTATATTTTGCATCAATGGGATTTTATTTAATTTGAATCAGGTTTTTCTTTTGCCAATAGCAACATATGTCCATCATAGAAATTTAGAAAATGCAGATAAGAATAAAGAAGGAAAATTTATTTCTGTAATCCCACCACCCCAGAGATAGCCACTGTATTTCATTCCAAATATTTTTATTAAAAAAAACGATGGGGGGCGCCTGGGTGGCTCAGCGGTTTAAAGCCTCTGCCTTCGGCTCAGGTCATGATCTCAGGGTCCTGGGATCGAGGCCCACATCGGGCTCTCTGCTCAGCGGGGAGCCTGCTTCCTCCTCTCTCTCTGCCTGCCTCTCTGCCTACTTGTGATCTCTCTCTCTGTGTCAAATAAATAAATAAAATCTTTAAAAAAAAAAAAAAAACGATGGGATTTTGTTGTACATTATTCACTTGGGGTTGCCTTCTCCCTTATTTATCATGAGTATCTTTCTATGCCAAAAATATTCAACTACAACATGTTTTTATTAATGGCCTTCCATCATATAGAAATACCATCATTTACTTGAGCGATCCCCTATTGCTGGAAGTTTTCTTTCCTACCTTCCTTCCTTCCTTCCTTCCTTCCTTCCTTCCTTCCTTCCTTCTTTTCTTTCTTCCTTCCCTCCCTCCCTCCCTTCCTTCCTTCCTTTCTTTTTTTAAACTATTACCAGCAATGCTTCTGTGAATGAGTGAAGAGATACAGTGTCGTTCAAAACCAATAGAAAATGGCAGCCACTTACTGGTATCTCAGAGATCAGAGTACAATAGACCATATCTTGACCATGGTCTATCTCTTTCCTTTACATTCCTTACTAAGAGTCTGAGGCCATCATTGGAAGATGATAAAGGTGAGTAGGTAGGCAAGATGAGGATACCACATGAGGAAGGACTTCTATTTCTGGTCTCAATAATGAATGTGCAAACCAGAACCTATAAATTAACACATGATCAAAAACACTGTAACAAAATGAGGGCCCATGTTTGGAAAAGGGAATATTTCCCTAACCACAGCTACAGCGTCCATATTTGTTTTGACAAACCTTTTTCCCCCCCCAGTCTGGTTGGTTGGTTTGACAAGTACTATCAGTCTCATTTTACAGAAGCTGAGGCACAGAAAGGCTGACTGAAGTGTCCAAGGTCCCACAAATTAGCGGCATAGCCAGGGTCTGAGCCCACGTGTCCTGGCCCACATACAAGTGCTCTTTCAATGCTCTCATAGTTCTCTGGGACTGTGAATACTGGGAATTACTAAGAATAGAGAAGAGGACACAGTGTGGCAGGGAGCTTAGCAGAAATATAATGCTTCTGAGAGATGGCACAGAGACATCTGTTAGCTACTTAGCATGGGTCTAACATCCTCAGCACAAGGGTAAGAAATATCTCTGTCCGCCTCTTTAGGGCAATATGAGCATGATTGCTTAGTTAGAAATTTGTCCGTTAAAGAGCTTCAGTATTCTAAAAAGAAAGGGGCTGCTGAAAAATGAAAATATTTTGCTTTCACTCACTGTGTAAATGATGGAAAGGAGATTTGGCTCAGGTTAAGGAATTATTGGGAAACACATAAATCACCTAATAATGTTGGGACTATACTCCTGAATTCTTTGAATGGAGGGATCACACGTCTCCACTGCACTTAACACACAAAAATACAGTGAAAATCATATGCAACATAATCAGAATTGCTAATTAATGGGCTAATCAGAAATGTTAGGAGGAAAAGGGATATGTTTATGTTGTAAATGTTATGATTTAGCTTAAATAAATGTGAATGTATTCACCCAACTGGTGGAACGTCTTGGCCCTTTCCTTCACTATGGGTTCACTGGAAAGGCTCCAAAGCTACTTTTTTTTTTTTTAACCAAAAAAACACCCATAAGATCTTGTTTTTCATTTCTAATTTCTCTTTGCTTTTAGTGGGTGAGACCTTAAAAACAGTTGTGAACAAAATACTGTAGATATTTTTTTCCCTGTTTGTCACTGCTGAGTCTTTTCAAAGCATCATTCCACTTAAATTACATTTCATTTTAATAATTCCCTCTCTCGGGCGCCTGGGTGGCTCAGTGGGTTAAAGCCGCTGCCTTCGGCTCAGGTCATGATCCCAGGGTCCTGGGATCGAGGCCCGCATTGGGCTCTCTGCTCAGCAGGGAGCCTGCTTCCTCCTCTCTCCTCTCTCTCTCCTGCCTTTCTGCCTACTTGTAATCTCTCTCTCTGTGTCAAATGAATAAATAAAATCTTAAAAAAAAAAATAATTCCCTCTCTCTCTCCATCTCTCTCTTCAGACTCCCGTTTCATTAGTTAATATGATATTGAAGCAAATTGTATAATTTGAATAACAAGTAAAACTGGCACAAATGCATTCAGGAACCAACAATTCTGAGTCTCAGAGGACATAAAACTCAGCTCTTGGGCGCCTGGGTGGCTCAGTGGGTTAAAGCCTCTGCTTTCGGCTCAGGTCATGATCTCAGCGTCCTGGGATCGAGGCCCGCATCGGGCTCTCTGCTCAGCAGGGAGCCTGCTTCCTCCTCTCCCTGTCTCTCTGCCTGCCTCTCTGCCTACTTGTAATTTCTCTCTCTGTGTCAAATAAATAAATAAAATCTTTAAAAAAAAACAAAAAAAACAAAAAAAAAACTCAGCTCTTAGGAAGAGACGGGCTGGTGAGGGCAGACTTGGGTTTTAGTCACGTCTTCACCAAGAAAATCACTGGTTCCTTCCACTAGTCACTTAAGTGGAACTCGGCTAAAAGAATACCCATGATAATTTTCACTAATTAACTGTGAATATTAAGCAGTGTCTTTGTAAACAATGCCTGTTAATCAGTCCCAGGAAAAAGTTTAAATTATATCTGTTGCACTTATACTCAAACTTTTAAAATCCCATCCTCCCTACCCCTATAAATCCCAAGGCTGGGCGCCTGGGTGGCTCAGTGGGTTAAAGCCTCTGCTTTCGGCTCAGGTCATGATCTCAGCGTCCTGGGATCGAGGCCCGCATCGGGCTCTCTGCTCAGCAGGGAGCCTGCTTCCTCCTCTCCCTGTCTCTCTGCCTGCCTCTCTGCCTACTTGTAATCTCTCNTCTTAAAAAAAAAAAAAATCCCAAGGCTGTCAATTTGCCTATTCAAGCAGTAAGTCTGGGTTCACATTATCCCTCTTCTAAGTCCCTAAAAGACCCAATATCTTACCAGCACAGCCTCTGAATTGGAAGGAAGGACTGGATAAATAAATTGAATCTTAACTTTTCTTTTCTTCTGAGCACTTATAAACACTGGAACATTTCTTATTTTTTCTTATTTTCTGTTCCCATGATTAGAAGGTACATTCTGTGAGAGATGGGACCTCATCTGTTTCATCCACCTTTGGATTCTGGGCACACCTGGCATAGCACCTGGCACAGAGACGCTACACATTAATGTTAAATGAGTGATTGATTTCATCTGGCTGCCTGGAGTATATACAACATAAGCGTCTTCTACACTGATTTGATCTCACTTAATTACTAACTTTTTTGTCTTTTTAAAATAAATTTCTCCTGGGGCACCTGGTGGCTCAGTCAGTAGTGTCTGACTCTTGATTTTAGCTCAGGTCATCATCTCGGGGTCGTGGGATTGAGTCCTCCATCAGGCTCTGCACTGGACATGGAGCCTGCTTAAGATTCTCTCTTTCCCTCTGCTTCTGCCCCTCCCCCTCCCTCTCTAAAATAAATACAATAAAATAAAACGAATTCTCCACTGTTAAAACTTTTCCAATTACTTGGCAAAAATGCAGCCTGTTGAAGGCTAGATTCTAATATTATATGTATCAGGTCAGAAAATTATTGTCACTCTAGGAAATAAAAAGGTCATCACAGAACAACTAGAGCTGCATGAAGGTTACACTCATGGGGTATACCAAGTGGGTTCATATAGTCATTCAGACCCAGGCTTAACAAACAATCTTATATATCCACAATGACAGCAACCAGTCACTCACAAGGTAATGTAGTTCCCAAACCCATCACACTTCATGTCACCTCTCACCCCACCTACAATTCCAAAGCTATCATCAGAACTTCCATTATGGGCCATGACAGAACTGCCAAAAAAAAAAAAAGAAGAAATAGAGGAAAAATGGATTTCCTATCCGGCTTTAAAACTTTGTTTTGTTTTGTTTAAGTGAATGTTTTGTTCAGGAACACTTAGATTTGTAACTGAAAAGAGGAAGGCAGGATGAAAGACATTTTTGTTAAATTGATTAATAAAAAAAAAAAACAATTACGGTTGGAAAGAACAACTCATTTTGAGAGACAAAATGAAGCAACAGTTTCATCACATGAAAGAAAAATGAAAGGAAGGAATAAAAAAAGAAAGAAAGAATTTATTTTTGTTTTGTTAGTTAAAAAGAGAGTCGAGATTTCACACTGGATCCCCAGAGTGAGTATGGACCCCACAGAGTGAACATGGACGCCCACTGGGTGAATGTGGACTCCCACAGGGTGAACATGGATGCCACAAGGTGAACATGATTGTAATCTCCCTTCAAGCATCACCTTCCACACAGCCTCCCAAGCTGCAACAATAGTTTGTTTCAAATCTTCGTTCAACTGCACATTCAGCCATTAAAACCATTGAAAGCTATCTTTAAAATGTCCTGCAAGTTCAGCCCTTCTCTAGCCCCCTGATACTGGTTCAGGCTTTGGTCCCTATAGCAATGGGCTGTTACAACACCTGTGAATGGTACACCCCAGAATGGTCCCTGTGCCAATCCATCTCCATGCTGCTACCAGACTTCCCTCTCACCCAAGTTCCCTGGCAGTCACTTAGGCTTCCAGATGGTTCAACTCATCTCTGAAGTCTCATCCCTTGTCTTCTTAAAACCACACTCTCATGCTTCAGGCACAATCAGGAAATAGTGGGCTGTAAGTATGAGTCTGAAGCTCAGTGAAGCAATCTGGAACAACCAAGATTTACAAATATAGTACTTATTTATTCTTAGTTGTTCTAGAGCAAATACTGTGGTGCGCTATCCAGTTTCTCACCCTATCTCTGCTCCTTCGAAACCATGATGCCTGCTCCTCCAGCTACTGGGAGCACTGGATCACAGCTGAATCCCTGTCCAAAGGAGCTGCCTCACCCAAGCCTATGTCCCCTCCCAGCCAGCAGCCCACGTTTAAAAACTGGTTGAAGCAGAACACAAAAGCCCAGACACCTTACTTGATGGGGAAATAACTCTGAAGGGCTGTCCCAGCTGCAGAGTTTCCCATGGAATAGACTGAGTCTTCTGTTGTGACTACATCATAGTTCGACCTCTTTCTCTGCCCAAACCTGCTTCTGTCACTTTCAGGGAGCACTTCCCAGTGAACCTCCTCCATGGAAATCTCAGGTCCAGAGTCCGGTCCCAGGAAATACAACAAAAAGAGAGTTTATCTCTTTAAATTTAAAAAATATATATTATTATTTCATAATTAGTGACTTTAATTTTAATTAATGTTCATACTTGATTATTAACCATTTTTAAGGTTCTGTTTTTATTCAGAATAGTTTAAGTGAAAAGAAAGGACATCTATACCTTTAAGGGAAAAAAAAACAACTATTAAGGGGCGCCTGAGTGGCTCAATCAGTTAAGCGTCTGCCTTCCACTCAGGTCATGATCCCAGGGTCCTGGGATTGAGCTCCATGTAAGGATCCCTGCTCAGCAGAGAGTCTGCTTCTCCCTCTCCTGTTCCCCATACTTGTGCACACACACACACACACACACACACACACACACACACACACACACACACCCTCTCTTTCTCTACGCCAAATAAAGAAAGTCTTAAAAAAAATAAACTATTAATTCTGAAAACAACAATGACAAAACTATTAATCTTTATCTATTTCCACTATCAGGTATTGCCTAAAATGTTGGAGCCAGAACTCTCAAATTTGGCTTTCTCATTTCCCAGCTTTGTAACACTAGTAGATTACATATCCCCTTTGTATCTCAGTTTCTTCATCTGTAAACTGGGGGTAATAATAACAATATGTTATTCAATGGGTTGCTGTGAAGATTAAATGAGTTATCATACCTAAAGTATTAAGAATGGTGCCTAGCCAAAAACAAGTGCTTAAATTCATTGGGGTAACATTAACTGCTATAACAAATAGAGCTAAAATGGTTTTAGCTCAATGGTTCAAACACAGTAGATATTTCTTTCTCATTTATGTGACATTTCAAGGTGTTCTTGGTCAATTGGGGCAACTTTTCTCTACATGGCTTTACAAGGACCTACATTAATGGATTCCCTTTTACCTCCAATATATGGCTTCTGCATCCCTATTAGCCAGAAAAAGGAAAGAACAGAGAGGAGTGTGCATGGGAGATTTCTATGGGTCAGACTTGGAATTAGAACTCATTATTTCTGCTCACATTCTATTGGCTAGAACATATCACATGGCCACACCTAATTGCAAAGGAGCCTGGAAAATGTAGTCTAGGAAATGGATTTTAGTGACCACACAGAAAACCTTGGTAAAGTAATCACTGTTATTGCTTTCATTATTACCAACTTTCTAGCTTGGGCTCTCATCTTCATGCACCTGGCAAGTCACAAGAGCTTCCTCACTAGTCTTCCTGACTCCAGACTTCCTCCTACCCAAACCCTTTCTCTGCACCAAACCCAGAGTTATTATCTAAAATTCAAATCTGACCATGTCACTCACCATCTCCCAACTACCAGCTCAATACCCTTCTGTGACTCCTCACTGCCTCAGGATACCATCAAAGTCCTTGCAGTTCCTCAGCTCCAGTCAACACACATCCCTTTGGCCTCATCTCCAGGCCCTCCTCATCTTGCAGCTGGCATGTGTACTACACACTGTGGATACTCCAGTGAATAAGGTAGACAAGACCCTGCCCCACAGACTTTATATTTTATTTTATTTTATTTATTTATTTATTTATTTATTTATTTGAGAGAGAGAGAGCACAAGCTGGGGGAGCAGGCAGAAGCAGGTTCCCCTCTAACAGGAAGCCCAATGCAGGGCTCGATCCCAGGACCCTGAGATTATGACTTGAGCTGAAGGCAGATGCTTAACCAACTGAGCCACCCATGCTCCCCTAGACTCTACATTTTAGTGAGGTGACCCAAACCAATAAACAAACGAATATACAATATTAAGTAGTAAAAACTATAGTGAAGAAAAATAAAGGGTAAGGAAATTGAGAGTGGTGAGCTGAATAAATACATAAATAAATAACATCTTAAATTTTACTGGCAAGTGAAAGCCATCCACAGAGAAATACACTGTGGACTTGATCTTCACTATAGTTACACATACCCCTGTGACTGCGTATTACAGAAGAGTTCTTATCGTTGACCTATACTTGTGTTCCTTTGAACTTCTTTTATGACCGCTATTCAGGGAAACAATATAGAGCAATAAAGATTGCTTAATGTGCTATTTGTGTGGGATGTTGACACAATAATATAATTTATTTTTGTCCACTGGGGAGTTAGAGTACAAAGGACTCATTTTTTCCCCCATAATCTTCTATGCAAAAAAAAAACCTCTACATTAAATATTTAATAAAATCAGATTTTACTCAAGTATGTAAAAATGTAATTTTTTTAAATTGCCTGGACAAAGTTATTGTCTCCTTAGTAATTTTTTTAAAAATGTTGTATTTGTGATGTTCGTCACTTTGCTGTACTTAGATTTTCAAATTCAGGAGATGTGAAGTTAAAGATTTTCTTGTAGATGCTATTCATTTAATCAGGGTAAGCTCCTCATACCTGACTTAGATCTTGAATGATCAAACATGACATGATGACATGTGACATGATGTGACATCCACATAAAGCCATGAATTTCCTCTCAGAATCCTCTACTAAAAAACCGGAACTTTTAACTCGTGATAGCAAAAGAAAGTTGCAAACAATCTAATTGTCAAATTGTTGGAAGAGCTTTAATTAAAAACTGGACTACTGTAGTGTCATCAAAACTCAAGTTCTTATAAAATACTTAAGAGTTCTTGTAAAATACTAATAATTAAGTATACTTAAGAGTTCTTTTAAAATACTTGTAAAACTAGGTGGGATATAAAACCAAGTGAAGAGGGAGAATGTAAAAGAGTGTAAAGAATGTAGTTGCACGAGTCTAGTTTAGAAAACTCAAAATTGCCTAAAAGAAGTCAGCAGACTGGCAGTCCAGAGCTGGTAGAGTAGCTTTACAGAACTGTCAGTGGCCCAGAGCCTTCTACAGTGCTACTCTCCTTTCCTTAGCCGGTGACTTCCAACCAATTGGCTCAAGGTGGTTGCTTGAACTCCATCTTTTATACCTACATCCCAGCCATCAAAAGAGGAAACAGGCAAAAAAAAAAAAAAAAAAAAAAAAAAAAAAAAAAAAAAAAGGGCATGCCTTGCATGGTAGACAGAATAATGGCCTGCTAAAGATGCCCATGTCCCTACCCCTGAAACTCAGAAATATGTTACCTTACCTGGAAAAAGGGACTTTGAAGATAGAACTAAGTTAAAGATCTTGAGATGGGTAGTTTATCCTAGATTATTTAGGTGGGCTCAATGTAATCTCAAGGGTCCTTATGAGGGACAGCAAAAGGGTGAGAGTCAGAGAAGGAGATGTGACAGTGGAAGCAGAGGTCAGAGTGATGTTGAGAAAGGAGCCCTGCGCCAAGAAATGCATGTAGCCCTTAGAAGCTGGAAAAGGCAAAGAAACAGTCCTTCCTAGAGCCTCCAGAAGGAACACAGCCCTGTCAACCCACTTTAGACTTCTGACCTCCAGAACTGTAAGATAAGAAACTTGTGTTGCCTTAATCTCCTAATTTTTTGGCAATTTGTTAGCAGCAATAGGAAACTAATACATACTCCCTTAACTTACCAAGGAAGAAGGTAAACATAGATAATAATAGGGCATGGGCATAGTTAACATATTCTGCTACAATGTTTTCCTTTTAAAAAGATGGAAATATATATTCCAAAAGAAATAGGTTAATTATATTTTGCTAGGAATCTTTGGTTGCAAAAATGGAGCCCCAATCCCAATTTTAAGTTACATAAGATTAAGCAAGGGAAGGAACAGATATTTGAATCTCACCCCATTAAGGAAGAAGTAAAGGAGAAACTGCATATCCACAGGTCTTGTAACCAAGGACTCGTCCAACATCAGCCCAACCCCTTTTCTCTCTCTCCTCTCTGCTTTTCTCTGTTTTAGTTCATTCCCTTTTACTGAAGATGGACCTTACTCATATGACGAGAATCAAAGCAGTGGGCAACCCTGGGTCACTCAGTCCACCTTAGAGACCTTCACCTGATCGTTCATTCACTTACCATGTGTTTATTGAGCCCCTACATGTGCAAGGCCAGTGAAAACAGGCAAGTCCCTGGCCTCATTCTGGTAGATGATACAGATAATAAACAAATACATAAACGAGATCAGGATCTCGTTTGTCATTGTAATGAACAATTGTAATGAACATTGTAACGAACGTACCTAATGAGGTATGATGATGGAAATGTGCAGAGAGATGAGATACTGAATAACTGGGGAGACTACTTCATACTGGGTGGTCAGGGAAGGCTTCTTCAAGAAGCTGACATCTAAGACCCCAAAGAGAAATAAAGGAGATGTGAGCATGATCCAGGGGACAGCAAAGAGGCCAAGATAACTTCTTGAAGCAACAGAAGGGAAGCCAGCCTATCTGGTGCCAAGTGAATAGATGGGGATAGTAAAAGATGAGGCTAAAAGCTACATCCAACAGAGCTTCATGGATACATCTTGGTTTTTCTAGAGGAGTCCCCATTACACCTGTTTCCCCACCATAAATATTAAAAGCCACCCCAGGTTGGATGATACATGTTTCGGTCACCTTGCCTATGCAGCTATAGGACTCAAGATTTTCTCCTAAGAGAAATGGAAAGGTACTGAAAAGTTTTAAGCAGGGCCATGCAAGTCTGATTTGTATTTAGTATCACTGGAAACCAGAGAATGAGTTAATAAATGCAGTAAATTAAATATGTCTACATTTGGAGTACTGATTTTTTTTTTAAAAAAAGAAATCAATATTGAGGTAAAATTAAAATTGGTACAATTTGTGACTTAGCATAAGGCACAGATATACCCTCACCATCCTCATGAACACGTAGACCTTAATACCACCACTCTGTTTGTTATTCTTCCTCTACTTAAACCCAGAAGCACTTTCTGAGGCAGCACGTAGCTCCAGATTTCTGGGTCTCGTAGCAACTTGGCAGCACAATGCTTCTAGGCTGAAATCCCAACTTCCATGGATTCATGCAGTTTCAGCCACAAATATTTACCTTACCTGGCTCCTGGGGCTAATTAAAAGGGTAGAGCTCCATTCCACTTGGCTCTCCCCTAAACTGCTTTCAGAGTCAGAAGCAGCTGCCGGACAAGAATGACAGCCCCATAATTCATCTCCACATCCACACAGTGACTCCTTCACAAATGTCTTTTTCAAATTAGGATAGGGGTCCATAGCCATACTGTGCCCTTGCCACCCTCCTACTGGATTTGAAACTGCATCTCCTTAGAATGATTTCTCCTAGAAGCTGAAGTTATACTTAGCAGCACATTTATCTTCCAGCTGCCTCTGGAAGAGAGAATCTCAGGATCAAATACTGAGAACATATTATACCAGTTAGAACACAGTGTTTGATCGCAAATATTTATTCTTACTGTAAAAATGATACATGTTTACTATAAAAGATTCAAGAAGGTGAGGGGTGCCTGGGTGTCTCAGTCATTTAAGTGTCTAACTCTTCATCTCAGCTCAGGTCTTGATCTCAGGATAATGAGTTCAAGCCTGGCACTGGGCTTCATGCTTTGCATGAAGCCTACTTTAAAAAAAAAAAAAAAGTTACAAGAAGGTGAGAATTGAAAAGTGAATTTTTCCCCTCAGCCCGTCCTGGACCTCAGTGAATGTCTTTCTCCTTGGTAACTTCTGTTATCAGTTTGGGCCATTTTCTATGTATATACATGCAAATAGATAAATATTTATAGGCATTTAAACAGGTCACCCTATTGGCCTAAAGGCTTTAAGTGATTTCATGATAACAAGCAAGTCCAGATTTGATAAACTGGGAAGTGGAATCACATCACAGTTCCTTCACAGGAACTGAAGACTTGGCTCTCTTTGCAAAGCAGAATAGCTGAGTTAATCCTGGTTACAATTCAGAACAGGGTCAAGATACCAAATTCAAATCACCAGGCCCAGGAAGAAACCAGAGAGAAGTGAGGTCACAACTCTGAAAACAGCCTCAGAGCTTGAGTGGGGGATGAAAATAGATGGAGAAGCTGGAATTCAAGTCTGAGACCAGGGCTCAGAGTGCAAGGTCTGGTCCGAAGGGAAGGAAGCACCATGGGGTTGACTGTGGTCACTGGAGTGATGGAAAGTAGCAGAGTCGAAGAAGTCAGGAAGGCAAGATGGGGTTTTCCTTAGAGGGAAAGTGGAGATATTGCTGGGAAAACAGAACACATCCACAAAGTGAGAGGAGCAGAGGAAGGCATCAGGCCGAAGGCTGGAAGGCATCTGTCTGGGGAGTTAGGAGGCTGAGGAAGATGAGAGAGAGAGAAGTAGAGAGAGAAAGAGAAATGGAATCTCCCTCTGAGGGGACTTCGAATAGAATTTCTAACAATATCATATGTTGCCTTTCAGGTATTTCTCTTTTGTATTTTTTATAGTGGTAAAATATACACAATACCATTTTAACCATTTCTTAGCGTACAGTTCAGTGACATTAAGTACATTCACGTTATTGTGCAACCATTACCACCATCCATCTCTAGAACGCTTTTCATCTTGCAAAAACTGAATCTCTGGCCCCATTAAACCCCACCCCCCCCCAGGTCCTAGCAACCACTATTCTACTTTTTGTCTCTGTGAATTCGATGACTCTAGGTGCCTCATATGGGTCAAGTCATCCAATATTTGGCCTTTTATGACTGGCTTACCTCACTTAGCATAATGTCTTCAAGGTTCAGCCATTTTTCTTTTAAAGATTAATTTATTTATTTTTAGAGAGAAGAGGAGCAGAGGGAGAGAATCTCCAGCAGACTCCTCCCTGAGCAGGGAGCCCAACACATGGCTCCATCTCACAACCCTGAGGTCATGACCTAAGCCAAAACCGTGAGGCAGATGCTCAACCAACTGAGCCACCCAGGTGCCCAAAAGTTCATTCCTGTTATAGAGTGTGTCAGAATTTCCTTCTTTTTAAAAGATGAATAATATTCCACTATATGTATCTATCACTTTCTTTATCTACTCATCCATTTATTCATGGACACTTGGGTTACTTCCACCATTTGGATATTATGAATAATGCTGCTATGACTATGGGTATACTTTCAAGTGTTTTTCTAAATAAAATATTTCAAGCCATGAAAGATGAACTGAAGTTTTTCATTGGTTTGTTTGTTTGTTCTTTTTTGTGTATTTTCCTTTAAGCAGAGAAGGGCATTCCCGGGGGGAGGGAAAGCATGGATGAAAGTGTGGAATGGAGAAAGACAGCTTGATCAATGAAGGATAGGAGATTCCATGGGGCATGAAAGGGGGATAGAGTGAAAGGTGAGGTAAGAAACATGAGTATGTCAGGTCATTGAAGTCTGAAAGTACAGGAAATAATAGAATATGTTCACCCCCCAGTTGTGTCATATCTCAATATTTTGCCATATTTTCTCTTATAAAGAACAAAAAAACAATATTCTGGATACAATTGATGCTCCCTGCACCAACCCTCATCTCAGTCTTTCACTCCCCTTCGCAATGGCACCCATTTTCCTGAATTCCAAGTTTCATTTTTCCCATGTTTTATGATTTTAGTACATATGTACATCATGTGTTTTCATGCTTTTAAACTTTATTATTATATGAATGGCATCAAACTTTGTATACGCCCTTTCCTAACTTTTTTCCTCAACATTACATCATATTTATCTGGATTATTTTATATTAATATTCCATTGTATGAATATTCCACACTGTATCTTCGCAGCATTACAAGTGACGCTACAATGAATGTTCTTGTACATCTTCCTTCCTTGTTTACATATGTGAGACTTTAGGCTACTCACCTAGACGGGGAATTGCTGGTTCTAGAGTAACGTGCATTTTCAACTTTATTTGTAAAGTCAAATTGCTTTCCAAAAAAGTGGTTGTATCAATTTATACTTCCACAAGGAGTGAACAGTTGTTTTCATTTTGCCCTCTCCTTGCCAACAATAAATATTGTCAGATGTCTACATTTTTTAAAAGTTGGTAAAAGAGCACACTGGTTAAAAGCCAGATTTTTAAGCAATACCCTTGGAGTTCAAATCCTGGCTTTATCACTTACTAGTTGTATGAGCTTGGGTCCCACTTTCTCTTTCTGGAAGAGGAAAGAGCTAGTAGTACCAACCTCATGCATTTATTGCAAGGTTTAAGTGTGTTAACACATGGAAAGCATCTGGAACAATGTATGTAAGTGCTCAATAAATGTCATCCCTGTGTCAGAATTTTGAATTCGCCCATTCAACTCCTATTTTCTGTGAGCTTCTTATTCCTTTCTTTACCCTTTTCATATTGATTGTAGGTAGTTTTTAAATTTCCTGAGTAATAATCATTTGTATTTATATGTTTCAAATATCTTCTTTTGGTCAGTGGCTTGTCATCTCAGTTTTTATGGCATATTTTGTCATGAAGATTTTTTGTTTTTGTTTTTGTTTTCAATAATCCAAGTTTTATTAGAGAAAAACTTCTAGTCCCCACTTTTAGTCCATGCAATACTTCAATTTTGGCCAAAAACGGGGGGTGAGGGTTGGGAGGATATCAGTTGGTCCAAGATCCAAGATCCTAGCAATAAAACTGTCAAACCAACTGACATGAAGTTGTGTGGGTTTTTTTTAAGATTTTATTCATTTATTTGACAGAGAGAGAGATCACAAGTAGGCTGAGAGGCAGGCAGAGAGAGAGGAGGAAGCAGGCTCCTTGCCGAGCAGGGACCCCAATACAGGCCTCGATCCCAGGACCGAGATCATGACCTGAGCTGAAGGCAGAGGTTTTAACCCACTGAGCCACCCAGGCACCCGACATGAAGTTTTTTATTGGTATCTAGTCAAATGTATCCCTTCTATTTTTTTTTTGTTTAATTTTTTTCCTCACTTTGGTCATAAAAATGTTCTCAAATATTTTCTGTTCTTAACATTTTTTTTTTTTAAAGATTTTATTTATTTATTTATTTCACAGAGGGAGAGAGATCACAAGGAGGCAGAGAGGCAGGCAGAGGGGGGGGGGGAAGCAGGCTCCCCGCTGAGCAGGGAGCCCGATGCGGGCCTCGATCCCAGGACCCTGAGATCATGACCTGAGCCGAAAGCAGAGGCATTAACCCACTGAGCCACCCAGGCGCCCATGTTCTTAACATTTTTAAAGTTTCCTCTTCACATTTAGAATTTTAGGATTTAATCCCACCTGGAATTTAGTTTTGTGATTAGTGTTAAGAAAGGATTTTTTTTTCACTCTGACCACTTCTCTACATGCAAAAACAAATGTTTTGGTATCATTAATCGAACTTTCAGTGCCACTTCTTGTCTTTCTATGTATGTTTAGGTCTTGCTTTAGCCTCTCTGTTTTACTTCATTACTGTATTATTATTTTAATACATACAATTTTGCCTGCACCTAATATAATAACACATAATAGTACAATAATAATATTGTAATTCCTTGCTGTAGCTTTAATATTAATCTTGCCATTGCCACCTTAGTTGAGCTAATTCCTTTTCCCTTATGGTTCCAGGTTCAAGTTGACAAAGAAGGATTTGTGTGAGACCTTGGGTTGTGAAGGTTACTCTGTGAAGGTCTTCACAATTAGATGGACTGACTGACATACAAACATGGAAGTAATGGAAGGATTCCAGCTTGCCCTTGTTCTCTTCTGCTTTGTACTCAGCTTTTCTTCCCAACTGCTGGTCCTGTAGCTCCAGTTGCTGGTCCTGCAGCTCAGGGTCCTCTACCAGACACTTGGCTAAGATCCAAAGACAAGGGGCTGCACAGAAGCGATAGTTTTGCATAGACCTCTCCATCTGCTCTCTTCTGCAATACAACCTCGGTAGCCAGGTGTGCTTGGCTTCTTAGATTTCCCTGTCATCTCTGACTTGTCTACTCACAACAGTGCTCCTAGATGACTGGCTAAAGATTCTTCTTTGATCCTCTAGCTTTTCCTTCCAGACTTTCATTTTCCCAGTTCCTCCCATGGTTGTAAGGTCCACTTCCTAGAATAAACCACATATGTCATTACACTCATTGAAGCTTTGCTCTCTTGACTGAACTGTGACTGACATACTGAATATGCTAGAGCAAGCTTTTCCATTTTGGTCTTCAAACTTCTTTCTCCTTTGCTCTTCCATATGACTTCTTGAATCATCTTGTCAAGTATACCAAAAAAAAAAAAAATCAACTGGGATTGTTTTGAATTTATTAGTTTGGGGAGAACTGGTGTTTTTTGGTAATATTTAGTTTTTAAAAATTATTTATTGATGTTGTATGGTAATGCAAATTGTTTTCATACTAATCCTGTATCTAGTAACTAGCTAATATCTTATATATGTTCTAATTGTTTATATTTTCTCTTAGCTTCTATAAATGGAATACTATTCCTATGAGTAGTGATACTTTGGGGTTTTGGTGGTGGTGGTGGTGGTGGTGGTTTGCTTGGGGTTTTTTTTCTTTTTTTCTTTTCCAATCCTCATGGCTTTTCTTTTCCTCTCTTGAAGGCCCTGACTGGGACCTTCAAATAGTGATTGGCTGGAAATGGTGATAACTGGCATCTTTTTCTACTCTTGATATTAAAGGGAATAATTCTAAAGTTTTACCAGTAAATATAATGTTTGCTATAAGTTTCTGATAGATATATTTGTTAAATTAAGATAATTCTCCCTACAGGGGTGCCTGGGTGGCTCAGACCGTTAAGCATTCATCTCTTGGTTTCAGCTCAGGTCATAATCTTTTCAGGCTCCTGAGATTGAACCCCATGTCGAGCTCCACGCTCAGTACAGAGTCTGCTTGGGATTCTCTCCTTTTCCCTCTCCCTTCTCCCTGCTAATCCCCCTGCTCACAAGCACTCTCTCCTTCTCTCAAATGAATAAATAAAATCTTAAAACATAATTCCCCCTACAACTCATAGAAAAAAAATCCCCAAATAACCCAATAAAAAAACTAGTCAAAGACTTGAACAGACATTTCTCCAAAGAAGAAATACAAATGGCTAGCAGGTATATGAAAAGGTGCTCAACATCACTAATCATTAGGGAAATGCAAATAAAAATCATAATAAGATATCATCTTGCACCCGTTAGGATGACTATTATCAAAAAAACAAAGGTAACAAGTATTGGCAAGGATGTAGAAAAATTGGAACCATTGTACACTGTTGATAGAAATGTGAAGTGGTGCAACTACTATAGAAAACACTATGGAAGTTCCTTAAAAAATTAAAAATGGAACTACCATATGATCCAGCCATCTCACTCCTGGATATATATCCAGAAGAAGTGAAATCAGGATCTCTAAGACTTAACCTGTACTTCCATGTTCATTATTGCATTATTCACAACAGCCAACATATGGAACAACCCAAATGTCCATTGACAGAAGGATGGATAAATAAAACGTAGTCTATACATCCAGTGGAATATTATTCAGCCTTAAAAAAGAAGTAAATCCTAACCTCTGCAACAACATAAATGGACCTGGAAGATATTATCCTAGGTGAATACGTCAGTCACAGCAGGATAAATACTCCCATGATTCCACTTATATAAAAAGTGGTTAGCATGGTGGTTGCCAGGGGATAGGGGGAATGGGAAACTGGGAGATGTTCAATGAGCATAACATTACAGTTAGACAAAACATATAAGTTCTAGAGATCTGCTGTACAACATAGTATTTATAGTTAACAATATGGTTTGTGCACTTAGAAATTTGCTAAAAGGGAAGATTTCATGTTGTATTCTTAGCCCTTCACCCTTCCCCTCCACAAAACGTGAAAGGACTCAAGGAAACTTGGAGGTGATGGATATGTATATTAGCATGATTGTGGGGATATCAGAAGTGAATGTTTATGTCCAAACTAATAAAACTATATACATTAAATATGTGTAGTTTTTTAGTATATTGATTATGTATACTTCAATAAAGCTGCAAAAATAAATAATTTTTTTAAAATGTCAGGCTTAGGTAACAGTGAAAGGGTAGGTTCTTATCTTCACCAAGGAGAATCTGGGAAGAGATTTCCATTCACAAATTGTGCCCTAAAATGGACAACATTTGCTAGATTAAACAGTGCCCGATATTCAGAATAATTTCAAGTTTTGTGAAAGAAATGTGTACAAAATAAAATTCCTTCTTATTTGTATTTCCTGTTTATTTTTTATTATGAAAGAGTATTATACTCTAACAAATGATTTTTCTGCCTCTCTTACGGTAAGTATGTGCTTTTCCCTTGCTCTTTCTCTTTTTAGTTTGTTAGTGTGGTAAATTATACTGATAGATTTTTTTTCTTTTTTTTTTTTTTTAAGATTTTATTTATTTATTTGAGAGAGAGAGAGAGCATGAAGGGGAGGAGGTCAGAGGGAGAAGCAGACTCCCCATGGAGCTGGGAGCCCGATGTGGGACTTGATCCCAGGACTCTGGGATCATGACCTGAGCTGAAGGCAGTTTCTTGACCAACTGAGCCACACGGGCGCCCCGATAGATTTTTTTCTAAGATTAAACCATCCTTGTGTTCCAAGCATAAACCCAGTAGTGTATTATTGTTTTTGTTAAGTCACTTACGTTGCTGAATTTTATCAGAATTTATACCTTTGTATTTTGGAAGTAAGTTAGGCTTACAATTTTCCCTACTATCCTTGTCTTATTTTGGATTCAACTTTGTGCCAGTCTAATAAAGTAAGTTTGGGGGTTTTCTTTCTTTTCATACTCTATTTATTTCTCTGGAATAGTTCATAGAAGATTAAGACTATATGTCCTTGTAAATTTGATAAGGTTTGCCGGTACGAAACTACCTGTATCATAATTCATAATGTGGGTAAATTTAATCACTGATTTAACATCTTTCAAGGTCATAGGACTTAGGTCATTTATATCCTCTTGAGCTAGTTTTATTTGATTCCAGTTTCCTAGAAAATTGATCATTTTGCATATTTCAAATTAATTGACATAAAGCTATACATGATTGTCCCTTGTTAACTGTTTTAATTTCCAGTATATTTGTGGTTCTGCTTTTCAATTCCAATTCCAGTATTGTTTTGGATATCTTTTCAATGTAATGCCATTATGAGACTGGCCATAAGGAAGCCCAGTTTTAAATGGGCAATAATGGCCAATTCCTACAACAGCCCAGAGTCTGAA
This sequence comes from Ailurus styani, assembly GCA_002007465.1. Taxonomy (NCBI): domain Eukaryota; kingdom Metazoa; phylum Chordata; class Mammalia; order Carnivora; family Ailuridae; genus Ailurus; species Ailurus styani. The sequence goes on from LNAC01000026.1 coordinate 2,315,688, forward strand.
GTAGGAATATACACAGAATGACCACTAGCACTATTTCCCTATGACTTCTGTCTACTGTCCCTAATTCCTCCCTGCGAAATCACATAACCTCAAATTCATGCTTGTACATACTCCTTAGAAAAATCGTACTCTTACATAAATGCCAAGTGGTAGTTGTCTATTTTCTCTACGTGTTCAGTTCAGTCAAAGAACAGAAGACAATAACTTACCTCTCCTGAAATGTATCTCCTGCAGCTTAAGTGTCCTCAGTTTCTCTAACAGTTATTCACATACCCTGGATCATTGGAGCTTTTTGCCAGTCCTCCTTCTTCTAGTGATCCAACCCAGTGTACCAGCATCCTAAACTGAATCCTTTACCTTTGCAAGAAGAATGATCCCACTACTGGAGCCTTCCAACAGGGCTTCCTAAAATACACTGATCTTCTACTCACTCCATCACACTACTGACTCATGTTAAGTTTGCAGTCAACCAAACATTTGGGGTTTTTCCACACATGCTGTTGAGGAATCCTTATGCCCAAGGAATACAGGAGCAAAACTTCATTATGTAATTTCTTAGTCTACCGACTTACGAAGAGAATTTAAAGCATATCTAAGCCATAAGCAAGAGTCCTTGTGAGCAAGGCTGGAGGAACCACCAGGAGTCCTGTCCTCCGCGATGTAGAGGAAGAGATATTCCTTTATAAAGGAAGGCACGCCAGCTGGGTCATACCACAATACAATTGCCACGAGCAGGGAAGGAGAAAGAATTACCATTTATTGAGAACCTACTGGGGGCCAGATCCATGTTAGGTGCTCTACATATGTTATCTGAACTTTAGTCCTCATAACAACACCGAATCGGGGTGTAAAGATGTAAATAAATAAATGCCAGATACAAATATCCCCATTTTATTTATGAGGAAACCAACACTCAGAGCATGACTTGCATAAAAACTAAAAAGCAATGGAGCCTTCTTTGACTCTAACATCTGTGTAATTTCTTCCACACAGCCAGCCAGGAGTGAATAAATGTGGGTGGAGGCATCGAGCAGCAAGCAGCAAGGGCACTTGTGTCATGCTTTATAGTTTAATGAAGGACTTTCACCTACATTAACTCCTCTAATTCAATCCTCATAACATCTTCATGTGGTAGGCAGAGCGGGTGATACAATCTCTCTTTTACGAGTGAAGGTATCAGCACTCTGAGAATCAAGTGACCTACCCAAGGTCGCCCAGCTAGCCAGGGAGGTTGCAGGGCAGCCCTTAACCCCAGGCTCCCCATCAGCAAGCGTCATGTGAGCACCCCTCCTGGCTGTCATTTAGGGCAAGGAGGACATCAGGGGGCTGGAGCAAGTGCTTAGGACCGATGTGCGTGTGGGAAAGGGAACAGCTCAAAACCCGAACTTTCCCAAGAAAATGTAATGCTCTGTTATTAGTTTGTAATCATCTCGAGGCTTCAGGAGGCACAGGAGGCGGAAAGCCCTGGTTAATGGCCCAAGAAGCAGAGCCCCTTAGGACAAACAACCATGCTGTTTCTTCCACACAAGGCAAGGCCGCCTCTCACCACTGACAACACTGGCGCACTAGATCGTTGTGGAGAAGGGGGCTGCAAACCTATCGACCAGTGGACCCATCAACCTTCATTTGATTTCTTCAGCAAAGCTAGAATCTTAACACAAAAACAAAACCAAAACTCAAAATGAAATTAAATGTGTTCATTTCACAATCCACTGAAGACATGTAAGTTTAACATCGGTCAGCTATGCACAGAACATCTGGTTTAACCAGTTCTCTCAACCCCACTTAAGTCAAGCACCATCTTATTCAAGCCCTCAAAATAGAGGCTTTGTCTGTTAATTGCAATTCACCTGCTGGTAACCGGTTCCCGTAGTCCCAACTGAGACCAAATCAAACCCCCCACCCTGGTCTCGAGCTGGGAGGTTCTCTTTTTTCCTATGCCACCAGTTTATGTCTATTGCCCTCTCTCAAGTCTGGCTGAGAAACTGTTCTCCTGGAGGACCCTAAATTACCTAGAGAATTCTATATGCCCTTAACATCCAAGTCAGCATCTTTACCTGTCAACAGACGATGGACACATGGAAGTTCCTTAGAGTTCTGTTTCTTCAACCAAGACATTATGAAATCTGGGAGCAGACCCTGAGCTTTTCTAGTGCTTTCCAAGCCTCACTGTGGTTCAAGTTCACCCAAGCACCTTAAAAGAACATACAGATGGGGGCACCTGGGTGGCTTGGTTGGTTAAACATCTGACTCTTGATTTCAGCTCAGAGCATGATCTCAGGGTCTTGAGATGGAGCCCAGCATCAGGCTCTACACTGGGCAGGAAGCCTACTTAAGATTTTCTCTCTCTCTCTTCTCCCCCACCTCCCACTCATGCACTCTCTCTCTCTCTCTCTCTCTCTCTCTCTCTCTCTCTCTCTCTCTCTATCTCTCTCTCTCTCAAAAAAAAAAGAGAGATAAATAGATAGATAGATAGATAGATAGATAGATAGATAGATAGATAGATAGATGCATGCCTGGACTGCTCTCAGAATGGATTCTGGTGCACAGAAATGTGTTAAACCACATAATGAGGATGCCATCTCAGCATGTCAGCAAGATACAAACCATGGAAAAAAGAGATGAAGGGAGAGCTTGTAGATTCAGAGACTTGAGATTGGACAGCCAGTGTGATGTCTGAACTCAGCTGATTCCCATTTCAAACAAACACAAGGTGAAAACAACACACAAAAACAAAAGAAATTTGGGACATTTGGAAGACAACTGAAATTTTAAACATCATTTGGGTATTCGATGATATCAAGGACTTTTTGCGATTTTCTGTTTAGATATAATAATGGTATTATAGTTATTTTCAAAAAAATTTTATATCTGGTAGACAAATGTACCAAAATATTTTGATTATATTTGAGAATAATGTGATGCTAAAATGATATGATGTCTCAAATTTGCTTCGAGAAAGGAGTAAACCAGAAACCTAGATGAAGCAAGACTGGCCATTAGTTGATAATTACTGCAGCTGGGTATTAGGTTCCGGGGGGTAAGTGGGGTTCACTATGCTTTTTTGGTCTACTTCAGTGTATTTGTGAAAATTCCCATAATAAAATTTTTATTTTCCCTAAATTTGGGAGCTGTTGTATTTCTCCACTCCACCCCCCAACCTTAACACACTCATAGGCTCATTTATATACAAGACCACCTATTCCAATGTGAATTCAATGTTTATTCCCCAGAGGAGAAGAAAAGAGCCCTCTTGTACTGTGTACAAACACAGTTCATTTCAGAGTTTCTCCTATGATTTGTACTAGCTCTAGACTGAGGCATATAGAAGAGCTGTTCCTAACATCGAATCGGTCCAGTTACCTCTGAAAGATTAGTCCCTCTCCTTTTGAATTAAAAGTTTGTTTCTTTCTCCATACTCTGCCATGCCTGCAGTTTATGAGGTCTGTGTGTTTGGCGGGGGGTGAGGGGGGCCACCATGTATAGTTGTGCAGGTTGTTTCAAACCCAAGGGGGCACCCTTCACGCTGTCAACACTGTAGATGTGCATTTTTATGATGCCAGCTATCTTGCAAGTGGTAATAAAATGTCTTGTTCTAACAAAATCAGTATTTGATAACTTTTCAACGGATGGAAGCAGGGGCCCCTTTTCTAATTACGGACTTACCATATGGGGTAGCAGTAGACTCTATCTGCCTGACTGCCTGAGTTTGAATTCCTTTCCCCAAACCACTCAGACTTTTAAATCTTCATAAGTATTACTGAAGAGCCCTGAGCTTATGTTTCTTTTTTTTTTTTTTTAAGATTTTGTTTTATTTATTTGACAAAGAGAGACACAGTGAAGGGGGAACACAAGCAGGGGGACTGGGAGAGAGAGAAGCAGGCTTCCCGCTGAGCAGGGAACCCTATGAGGGGTTCAATCCCAGGACCCCGGATCACGACCTGAGCTGAAGCCAGATGCTTAACAACTGAGCCACCCAGGCGCCCCAAGCCTCTGTTTCTTTATCTATAAATTGGGATGGTAAAATCGAGAGCATTGCTCAAAGCTTTAAATGCATATGAAACAGTGCCTGCCAAGTTGTAAGCCCACAATCAGTGTCAGAGATTAGCTATTATCTCTCTATCTACTCATACCTATCTAATTTTATGGGGGGGGTGTATTGTGTCTTTCATAAATTCATCAAGTAAGTCATTGGAATGGACTTCAAGAAGACTATGTCCATTATTTTACTAATTCAGACTATTTTAAAAAGAGGACATTTTTTCCTAACCACCAAGTTTTGAAAGATGCAGTAAAGCTCAAGGTCGAGGTAAGAAGCCAGGGTTTCTAAGCCTTTCTGAACACAGGAGCTATGTGCCTAGGCTGATCAAGAGCTCTCCGAAGAAATATTCTGGGGTTTTTCCATCCTGCTAACTACTTGGCCTGGAAGCCTATAATGGGAAAAGATCCAGTGGGAGTTGCCAGCCACAAAAGGGGTATTACCCCACAGGCAGAATAGAGTCAAAATGCTTCAAGAGGTTAAAAGTCTATTTTTAAAAGGAAAGAACACAGAGTATGCCTTTAACTTGTGTTAAAAATAAACTCAGCTGCCTCCTTTACGCTTCCCACCCCCTCCCCGTCCTTCCATACCCTGCACTGCCCATAGGGAAGAAAGAGTACCAGTGTTTCATTTTGTTTCTCCTCATGAGTTTTTCTTTTCTATTTTTTTTCATCTTTAGCCAAACATGAGCTACTTGGTTTTCAGTCCACAAAACGAGTTGCATTCTCTGTCAAAATTTCCTCAGGGATCCTGAGGAAGCAGGTTGGATTATCATTTAGAATTAACCTGTGCCAGGGGCCAAGGAAAAAAAATCCACCCGAAGATAAGCAAAATGGATCCCCGCCAGCTTTCTTACCCCCATGCCTGGGAAGTGCCTGCAGGGGAGGTCATTCAGGCAAGACGGCCTTTCAGGGAATGCTATTTAACGTTGGGGTTTCAACACAGGCTTTTCCTGGGGCACCGTTACCCTTAGAAATGCTGCTTTGCTGAGTTGTTTTCAATAAATTTCATCAAACAACTACAAAAATCCTATAGATCAGATGTGCCAGTTTTTGTTCATGAAAGAGCTAATCTGTATAGCAGAAAAGCTGCTGTCTGGAGAGAATAATCTTGATTTCTTAACATATGTAGATGGTAGAGGGATTTTGAGACCCCAGTGGGAGGCAAAGATGTTGAAGAATAGAGAGACACAGGTCTGTCCGTACCCAGGACTGATATTTCACGGTGGGGAGGAGAGGGGTGGATGAGAGATTGAAGGGGTCACTGGGAACTTGTTTACTTAAAAAGATTTTTTTTTTTAAAGAGACAGCCCTTACTCAACAAAAGATAAAGGAAAAAGAACCGAATTCATTTTAAGAAATAAAGGTCTAGTCTCGGGTCTGAAACCTGACTTCAGTGAAGCCATTCACTTCCCTTGCAGTTTCCTGTTTATAAAATGAGATCCCCGCCTTCTTAGATCTATTCTTGAATAGGAATAGTGTTAAATTATATACAATTGACAAAAACAAAATATTGTATCAGAGCATTTAACAAGTTTAAAATTTCAGTACACGTAAGGACTAATTTAAACATCATTCAGATTTAACGAAGTGATTTTGATGCATGTCTGGAAAGGTAGAAGGGAAATTCTGAGTAAAGGTTGAGGTCGCACCAATTGTTTTCCATTTTTCATGAAAAGGACACATTCTAGTGCATACCTGGGGAGCACTAGCGCCTAACCAAATATGCCTTGAAAACAGGGTACAGGTAGAATGGCAGGCTGCTGGCGGGAACGATCAGCCTCTGGGGCACTGTGAAGTTTTGCAAGGTCTTCTACTGCATATGCTCAACAGACAATATTACCCAATGATTACCCAACGAAGACGTTGTTTTTACCACGTGGGTATGCAACTATCTTTCAAATGTATATGGACTGGTTGTGATTAATAAGACACAACTGATAACTTATAAATTCATTAATTTTATTTCTGTATTACATATTAATAAAAACTCATTTTAAAGCATTAGCAAAATCAGTTAGATTTTCAGCATGTTTTTTCTTTTTTTTCAGCCCTGGCCATCATGGATTTATTGGTATTAATCTATACTGATTAATTTGTATTGAATTGTATTTATTCATATTAATCTACTTGCTCAAATGATTTCCTTTCCTTGATCTCTACTCTATACTGCGTCTGTATTTTATAAAAACAAAAGCCAAAATATAATAAGTGTGATGGATAGGAATGTACAGAACAAGCCGATATGAAAACATCAGGACTGCCTCACATCTGATACTTTTCATTTCAGCAAACACGACTTCCTGGTTACTCACTATCATTTCTGATGACTCAATTATTGTTGAAATGTGTATCTGATTTTTTTTGGTCATTTGTATATTTTTGTATTGACATAATAGACATATAACATATTAGTTTTAGGTGTGCAACATAATGATTAGATATTTGTGTATACTATGAAATAATCACCACAGTAAGTTTAGTTAACACCCATCACCTCGCAGTTACAAAATTTTTCTTTTCAAGATTTCATTTATTTATTTTAGAGACAGAGCACAAGTAAGCAGGGCAGAGGGAGCTGGAGAGACTTCCAAGTAGACTTCCCACTGAGCACAGAGCTCAGTGAGGGGCTCAGTCTCACGACCCTGAGATCATGACCTGAACTAAAAATCAAGAGTCAGACACTTAACCGACTGCACCACCCAGGAGCCCCACAAATTTTTTTTCTTGTGGTGAGAACTTTTAAGATCTATTTTCTTATCAACTTTCAAATATACAGTTCAGTATTGGTTTTTTTGTTTGTTTGTTTTTGTTTTTTTTTAAAAGATTTTATTTATTTATTTCACAGAGGGAGAGAGATCACAAGGAGGCAGAGAGGCAGGCACAGAGAGGGGGGGAAGCAGGCTCCCTGCTGAGCGGGGAGCCCGATGCGGGCCTCAATCCCAGGACCCTGAGATCATGACCTGAGCCGAAGGCAGAGGGTTTAACCCACTGAGCCACCCAGGTACCCCAGTATTGTTAATAATTATCACCGTGCTACACATGGAAATTTGTACCTTTGACCCCCTTCATCCGTTTCACCCACTTCACACCCCCAACCCCTGACAACCACTCAAAATATATTTCTTGATCAACCAGTTCTAAAATTACAACTTCTCTCAGCTAGGAACCCTGGAACTTAATATTTAACTTTTTGCCTTAAAAAGGCCTCTGCTACATTAGTTCATTAAGAATGTAAGGGGACAATGATGCTTGTCAGTAACTCAGTATACTGCACTGAATACCAGTATACCATAAAAACATTTGAGTCCCTATCCATTTATTTGTGTTGTTCCAGGAAGGACTGAGGGTGGCTTACAAAGATAGATACAATTCAGCAAGATACAATCCACTAATAGAAATGGGGGGGAGTAGCAAAGAAAATAGAATAAAAAGTGCATGGCTGTGGAGAGGTTAGGACATAAAAGGCATGCCTTGAAAATTCTACATGCTTCCAAGCACTGAGCAGTTTTTGACTCTGCCCTTTGTACACAGCCAAAGGAAAAAGGGAACCATTATCAGGTACATAATTCATATTACTTGTTAAATAAATACAGACTGGCTTCTCACAAGAAGACCAACTCTTTCAGCTGGCAAGATGAGAGAAAATTCAGGAAGGGCACCATCCCGCAAAGCATACTGTTGAAAAGAGATCAAAAACTGAGTTTTAGCCAATATCCTTATGCCAAAATTTGAGTCAGTAATTAATCCAGTGCAGCCTTTTCAACATTTGGTGGAAATTATCTTTGCCTTCTTATGCGAGGAAACAGGCAGAGAAGAGTGATTTGATTCTACTTCATATAACAGGTCGATCGTACAGATAAAAATAGAAATAATGTGTCCTAGCAAGATATAATTCTCAGTCCCATCTTATCTCCAGATGTGTTTCCAAATTATGATCTTTAAGTATCCTGGAGAACTCCCCAATGGTGACCTTTTACCCCATTTCATTTTCTCTTACATCGTTCTGTTGCAATTTTCCCCATTCTGACTCTCAGCCTTGGTCACGTGGAGCACTCAGTAGGGTAGAAAATGGAGGGCCTTTAGGAGGGGAGAGTCAGAAGACATCACAGAACTAGATGAAATGGCAGACCTGGGGATACACTGTGGAGACAGCCTAGAATCAGTCCCCGAAGTCCAGGTCATGAACTCAGGACTGGACACCTCACTGCTGACAGAGAAGTCCAGAAACGAGTCTGGGAACATTCCCTCTCCCTGGGAACCAGCAAATCATCAATCCATTTGAAACGCATGAAGCAGACATGCAGTAAATACCTTCCAGGTGCCAGGCCATGAGCTAGTGCTGGGAAAGAGAGGCAAAAGGTACAGACTGTGCCATCACCTGCAGGTTAGCTGGAGAGTCTAGGGATTTCAATATGGTGGTTAAACACACAGGCTCTGGATCCAATTCCTCCGTTTTTGCTATGTCACCTAGGATAAGATGAATTCCTAGGGCTTCAGTTTTATCATCTGTAAAACGGAGATTAGCAATTACATTGTATAGAAAAAGCTTAGAAAGTACTGGGCACGGCTTCCACCCTCCTGCCTCCTCCTGAGATACTTGTCTCTGTCATGGTGACCAAAATCGACTATGCATATGTTATTCCAGGCACTGTCCAAAGTATTTGACACATTGCAATTCATTTAATCTTTTTTATAGCCCTACACTGAGGAGACTACTATTACCTGCATTTTGCATCCCTGAGGCAGAGGGATTCAGTGGCTTGCCTGAGGTTCTCAGAGAGGCAAAATAAAATGGTGGTTATGGGTGCACACTCTGGGGACAACTAGCTGGGCCTTCCCTGGAAGCTGTGTGACCTTGGGCTAATTACTTAATGTCTCTGATTCTGTCTCCCACCTGTTTGCTCTCAATCCATTCCCCATCTTCCCCATGACTTCTGAGAACTACATTTCAGCCACTGAGTGTCTCGTTAGCTCAGCCAATGGGAAGCACTGGTAGAGAGAACTGTCGGGGTATTTCATTCCCTCTGTTTGGGGCAGCAGCTCCAGCATGGATGCATCTCATCCTGGGTTCCAATTCCTTCCCCCTCCCCTAAGTTCAATTCCTGTTGGGCAGCCCCAGAACCTCAGCTCTGGTGACATCGCCTGCCCCTAGGGTCCCACCCCCATCCCTGTAACTGGCAGCACCAGCTTCCTACTGTTGCTCCTTTCTATGCTGCTCTGTCCACCTCCTCTCTGCCTTTTGTGCTCCTGCAATGCCCTTGTGGCAGAGCCCTGCATCGAATTTCCCCTGGGGAACTACTAGAGTAGCACCGGTTTTCCCAATGGACTATGATGGATGGATACATTTTGTGCTCCCACATCTTCATCTGCTACATGCTAACTGTACCTACCTCATAGAGTTGTTGTGAAATTCAATGAGTGAATACATTTCAAGTGCTCCGAACAGAACCAGGCACACAGAAAGTAGCAGCTATTCTGGGACACATAGACAAGGCACCAAATTCCCTTGCTTAGGATCTTAGGGAGGAGATCCTGAAGCCTTCAAGGATGAGATAAGTAGAAGTAAACCAGGTAAAGCAACAGGGAAAAGTGTTTCAGGCAAGGGGATCAGACAGCTCAGTGGCCAAGCGGTAAGAGACAGCAGGTGTCCTTCTAAAAGCAATGAAAGGAAGGAGGTTCAGAAAGACCGGAACATGTGGACAGCACAAGGTGGGGGGAGAGTCTGGGAAGAAGAATGAACCTGGAAGGGAGAACAGAGCCAGACCACGCCTTCTAAGTAATGTTACGGGTGTTAAATTAGTTTTTAAAAGGAGACCGTTAGACTGAAGTGGCTCCAAACACCAGGATGACTGACATAAGCAAACCCAAAACTAAGCTTGTAAATGCCTCAAAGTTAAGAAATCAAAACCTAAGGACAACCAATCACAGCCAACTAGGCTTAAAGATATAGCCAGTCAAATAATTCCCTTTCTTTGCTTCTGTAACTGGCTCTGTGTAAGTCCTTCTCCTGGCTCCTGTTGGTGGAGTGCTCCAAACCACTTCTAGTTTGGGATTCTATTCCAATTTGAATGGATCTCTGCTCAAATAAACTTTAAAAACTTTTATTATGCCTCAGTTTATCTTTTAACAGGTTTTGACCCGAGGACAATAGGAAACCATTGGAGCATTTGAGTTAGCAGAGTGACACAACTCAATTTATGATCTAGAGAAATTTCTTTGGCTGTAACATGGGAAGTATATGGGGTGGGAAGGGGAAAAGAGAGAAAGGCAGGAAGAGCTGTTAGGAGGCCATTGAGTGTGTCCATTTAGGAAGCAATGGCTTGGACTAGATGGTGACAGTGAAGTAATTCAGGAGGTAAGAGTGATGGGACAAGCATGGGATTGGAAGTGGTAACCAAGGGAGAAGAGGGCATCAAAAAGGACGGCCGGGTTTCTGACCTAAGGAAAAGCAAACAGCAAGCAGCATGGCAGACTTACAGTTTACACAACCCGCAGCCAGACCCCAGCTCTACCCACAACTAGCTGTTGAACCTGGGGCCGGGTACCAAATCACTCCGATGTGTGGAATGGGGAGAATATCTGAGCCATACTGGGCTCTCGCAAAGGTGAAATGAGGTAAAGCATGTCAGATGCTTGGAACAGAGCCTGGAATATCACGAGCACACTGGACCTCAGTCACTATTAGAGACGAGGCTCTCAGGAGAAGACATAATGTCAGGGGTGAGAGCATCATGAATTTAGATCAATCATGATGACTATGAGACACCTACAGAACCAAAGAGTTCCAGTCTAGAGATAACATGAGGACGGATAGGTTATAGGGCATGCCCAGGGGAATGTCAGTATTTAAGTGATGATTTCAGAAAGACAGACTGTGATATTGTGACTTGTAACAAGAAATATGTATTTGGTCATTATCCCATTTCTGATACAGACCTCCTAAAACCCTCCAAACTTCTCGTGATGAGAGTGATCTAGGCGTCTTTGGTGATGTTAACCGGTGACATTTGGAAAGCACCTAAGGTTGGGGCTGGTTGCCAGTGGAGCCAACGGTATGATTTGAGGGTTAGAACCTTCAGTCCTACCTCACCCCCAACGCCAACCTTTGGGGAGGAGGCGGGGCTGGAGGATGAATCAATCGCCAATAGCCAATGATTTAATCAATCATGCCTGTGTAATGAAGCCTCCATAAACACCCAAAAGGACAATGTTTGAAGAGCTCTGAGATGGGTGCACACACAGAAGTGCTGAAAGAGGATGTCAGCTACCTCCATTTTGATGTCAGTCCATCCTTTCTAACTGATTAAGTTCTTCTTTCCAGCTTATCTTTTAACTCCAACGAAAGATCCTTTGGACAAAGCCTCCTGTGATGGGAACAGAAACTGCCCCCTCAGGCAGTAAGGACTAACCTGAGCCAGCAAGACCCCGAGTAAGTGACCCCAAGACAATGATCAACCTGACCTTTACTGTGTGTACTCACTGACCTTGGCCCCACATTTTCCTTACAGAAACCTAGACCTATTCTCAGCCCTTCAGAGACACTAGTCCACTGTCTTCCCAGTGTTGGCCTCACTGAAATAAATCCCTTTCTTGTTTCACCCCCGCTCATCTCTCTGCCTTTGGATTTTGTCAGCGGCAAGTGGCCATCCTAGTCTGCTGGGGACGCCCAGAGCCCGGTGCTCTGGCACCTGCATGCCCCAACTGTAGTGCTAGGAGACAGGGCACCCGGGGAGGGTCTGGAAGCTCTGAAGCCCTTCCCACATGTCTTGCCCTTGCATCTCTTCCATCTGGCTCTTCCCGAGTTTCAAACTCTTACAATAAACTAATAATCTAGTATGTAAAATGTTTCTCTGAGTTCTGTGAGTCACTCGAGCAAATTAATTGAACCCAAGGAGGGAGTTGTCAGAACCTCCAATCTATAGCCAGTGGGTCAGAAGCACAGGTGACAACCTGGGGTTGTGCCTGGCACGGGGAGTTGGGAAGCAGGTGGCAGTAGGACTGAACCCTTTCCTATCGGATCTCACACTATCTCCAGGTCCACACTGTCTGAATTGAGTTGAAGTGTAGGACACCCAGCTGGAGTCAGAGAACCGCTGAGATGTGTCGGGGGGGAAACCCCACACACTGGAATCAGAGTCAAGAGTCATAGAGGCCCAGGAGGGATGCAGAGAAAAGCAGTCTGAGAAGTGGCAGCCAGCAGTGGCTGCAGTCCAGTTTCGAGGGGAAAACAAAGGCACCATAAAAATAGTAGGAGCTGGGACTGAGAATTTTTGGTGTGACCTGGGGTCTTCACTTATCCTCCCCAACCAGGGGTCATGTGACAGGGTAGCAAGAAGCCTATCCCTGCGGAGCCATAATACAGCAAACAGCAGACATCCATGTCTCATCTTCTGGACTAACCTTGGTGGCTGGAAATGACACAGCCCAATTTTTCTGGCCACTCCACTGAACCCCCGATCTTTTCATTCATGTGACAAACCACACAGCCGATATTCTTACTGAGTACGAACAGCTGCTATGATTGAGAACAAGCGAGAACGTGGTTATCTGCCTTCTCCCGTACGTACACACACAGCCATGTGTAGGTTCCTCATCTCCTTCCCAAGGTCCAAATAACCCTTTGAGTAACTGTAGCCTTAGATTTTTGTTTTGTTAAAGACTCTGACTCCAGAAGGTTGTTCATATGTTACGCTTATTAAAATCCCAAGACCCGGCCCAAGGCCTCACTCCCAGGATTCGAATGACGTTAGCATTCTCTTAGCCCTCAAGAGGTCTTTGCCAGAGGACACCAGGGGGATTACTCTGATTCAATCCAGAAAGGTAGTGACACTGTTTTATTTTCTTTCTAGCACAAGGAAGGAGAGTTGTTATTTTTATAATCATCAGAGCTTTCTACTACACCATTTGGGGAAATAGTGATAAAAAACAGAGTGCTTCTCTTTGGAACACTACTCCCCTCAAACTTTCATTAACACTCAGCTGATCTGAGAAAAGTTCAGCCTGAAGGTTCCTACAGCACTTTGGCACAAGAGTAGCTGTGCCTTTGGGATAACACGATAATTTCTTACTTTAAACAAAAATAATTTCTTTGGCAAAATGAAACTTTTTGCCAGAGATGGACTGGTTCCATTTCTCATCCCTCCATTCTCAAGGTTAGTTGGGTTGCTGAACTCTCACAAACTGAAGAGAAAGTATTAAACAGCATCTCAACCAGCTTGGAAGGGACTGGGAGAGAATCGAGAACTAAGGCTGACCAGTATATGTTACCAAGTAAACAACCTCCCATTTATCAATAGGTAACCAACAAAAAGGGAATATTCATGAGTTTTTTTAAAGCTCCATGAAAAAGAAGATATATTAGCATAATTGGCTTTATTATGCAGCAATAACATAAATGGCAATCTACTCTCGTAGAATATTTGTGTTGAAATTAGGAAATGGTAGCACATTCACACATAAGAGCTAATGGAGGCTCTAAATATAGATTATATTCCATCTGGCTGACAAGAGCCTGCCTCAACACATTAACCAGAGGACCAAACCAGAGAAGGGAAACAGCTCTTAAAAATGCAAAAGGGAAAAGAGATTCACTTGGAATTTTATCTGGTGAAAAGTATCAAGTCATAGAATCAAGTCATCTGTTTCATGGACTATTTTTATAACTCAGATGTTAATTTTGATGCTGTCTTTAGATGCATAAAAAGAGATTTTTCTCCCTTTAAACTTGAAAGAGTTTTGCTGAAGTAGGTACCTCAGAGCTCGTAAATGGCATTTGGTTGTTGAAAATAATTTTGACGATTTGGTTTTGACATTCCCTACATTTGCACAATAAACAGTGCTGCTGTTTCTATTCTTCCAAAGCCATTTTAAACGCTAGCCCATGGGGACCATGTTCCCTTCGCATTTTGCAAGAGTTATGTTTTGCACTAACTGAACAACAAGCTTGTGTTTACAAAACAAAATTATTTTTTTCCAGTCTTGGCTCTGCTTATTAACAAAGTAAAGTAGATATTTCTCAAGCCAACATTTTCTCTTTGTTTATGGCTGAAGATCTTGACCCACATGAAAAAACAAAATCCACTGATGAGCACAGAAAATCACCCCCACACAGAAAACTCTCTCTATAACAATCCTGTGGCACACAAGCCATCATGATAACCAGTGTACTCACAGCAAGTCAACAATGGTTATTTGCTGTTGATCCAATTCCTCTATTTACAAGATTTTTGTGACATAAATAGATCAGAGAGTCTTGCAAAATGTGTATTTATGGTTGAACCTTTATGCATTTCAGAATTTGTTTGGAGTACTGAGGCATGCTATCCTGAGTGTGTTGTGTTTTTTTTGTACAAACTCTGCTGAAAAACAAGAACAGTGAACAGGATAAAGACAATTTAAGCCAGGCCCTGTGTTAATAGGGAAGATCACCTCTTGGCCTGGGATCCTTGCTGGGATCTCTGGAGAACTAACTCCCAAACATTAATCAGATCTGTAGACCCCCTGCTTAAAAGCTTTCAATGGCAGGGGCACCTGGGTGGCACCCTGTAACCAGTTAACCCCGTAACCAGGTTAACCCTCCGACTCTTGGTTTCAGCTCAGGGCCTGGTCTCATGGGTTGTGGGAGCAAGCCCTGCAACAGGCTCTGAACTCAGCGGGGAGTCTGCCTGAAGATTCTGTCCCTCTGCCCCTTCCCACCGCTGGCTCACGCTCCCTCCCTCTCTCTCTCTCTCTCCCTCAAATAAATAAATAAATCTTTAAAAAAAAAAGTTTCCAATGGCTCTTAATCCTTCTTAAATAAAATTTCTGACCCTGGCCAACAAAACCCTATGCAATCTAACCCCTGCTCAGACTTCACCAGCCCTCCTATGGGCTGAATTGTGTCCCCACCAAATTTATATGTTCAAGTCCTAAACCCAATACCTCAGAATGTGACTGTTCAGGGATATAGGGCATTTAAAGAAGTATTTAAGGTAAAATGGAGTGACACCAGTGGGCCCTAATCCAATGCGACTGGGATTTTAAGGCAAAGAGATTAAAAGAAGGACAGGCACAGAGGAAAGACCATCTGAAGACAGAGGGAGAAGGCAGCCGTCTATAAGGCAATGAGAGAGCCCTGAGAAGAAACCAGCCCTGATCTTGGACTTCTAGCCTACAGAACCCTGAGAAAACAAATTCCTATCGCTTAAGACACCCAGGCTGTGTGTGGTTCTTTGTTACAGCAGCCCTACCAAACGAATTCAGGCCCATTCCACTCCTCTGAGCTTCACCTACCCTTGGCTTCTTTCTGTTTCTTTCAATATGCCTGACTGGCTCCCACTGTAGGTTCTTTGCACTAGCTGTGCCCTCCACCTGATTTTTGCATGGCTCCTTCTTGTATTTCAGGTCTCAACTTAAATACCACATCCCCAAAGTCTAGATAACCTAGAATAATTCCCCTAATCTGACTTTCTTATCTTCTGTACCTCCCAATTAGCTCCCTGAGAATGGACACGATGTCTCTCTTGTTCACCACATCATCCCCAAGTCTTAGAACAGAGCTTTGCATTTGGTGGGAAATTCAGAAAATATTTATTAAACGAATGAATGTTTGAATGAATGCATAATAACTGAACATTTTTTTAAAGCACTGAAATCAATTCATTGGCATGAAAGACCTGCCACAGGTAAAGATAACAGAATCAGTTGGGGCAAACTGAACTGAGCTAAACTGAATTGAATTAGGCAAACAAAAAACAACCAATCTATAGAATTTGATTTTTAAAATTTCATTCTAACTCTCTGTGATCTCGTCTTATATTGGAGTCTCTATCTCTCAAAAATAAAGCAGAGAGGGCTCTCCTAAGAGAGAAGACTATCTGAAGACAGTTCCATCTGGAGGAACAATTAGAAGAAAGGGTACAGGGAGAGGACTATCCACTGTGTTCCCTCTTGTACTGTTCACAACTTTTGCCAGTGAATATATAACCTTTAGAAAGAAGTCTTGCAAAAGATAAAGCAGAGTTGAGTAATTACTTGCCTTAAGGATGTCAGTGAAACTCCGGCCATTTCCCCTCTGCCCCAAACACACACCATCCCTCCTACTTCTGCGCCTTTGTTCTTGTTGATGAGGCTGGGAGGACACCCCACCCCCTCCAATCTCTTCCACAAGTTCCCCTGTCAATTCAAAATCACTAGTACATTCCTGTGGTAGGTGGATCACTTTGAATTATGACTGTTTCCCTAACACATCTGTCTTAACCTAACCTTTATGACGGCAGAGACTTGGTCTTACTCAGTCTGTGATCACTTAGTAATCACACAACATTCAGCCCATCAAAGGGCTCCAGGGATACAGTTGACTAAATAAATGCACAGAGTACAGCTCTTTCCTAAACACTGCAGCTGACCCATCCAACTCTATTCCTTTCCTGTGCTCCTCTGAGTCCTTATTATCTGCTCCTCCATTTCCAGCACTCCATACCTGACAGCGCATCAAGAAGGGCAAAAGAGAGCACTCAGCTCAATAAACACTTCATGAGAGGCCAAGGTTGAGATGCATTCTACTTACCTGTCTTAATCTAAAAGGAAAAAAACAAAGTGGCAGAGCCTTCTTAAGGCTTTTTTTAAAATGGAGATATAATTCACATATCATAAAATTCACTACTTTAAGGTATATAATTCAGGAGTTTCTAGTATAATCATATTGTGCAGCCATCCTCACTTGTAATTTCAGAGTATTTTCAACACCCTAAAAAGAAGCTCATTGCCATTAACAGTCACTCCCCATTTCTCCTCTCCCATTAGGCCCTGGCAACCACCAATCTACTTTTCATCTCCATGGATTTAGCTCTTCTGGACATCTCATACACACAGAATCATACAGCATACAGCCTTTGTCCCCAACTTCTTTTACTTAACATAATGTTTTCAAGGTTCATGCGTGTTGTAGCACAGGTCAATATATCATTCCTTTTTACAGTGGAGTAATATTCCATTTTTTGGGTACATTTCTCTTTTCCTCAGTTGATGGACATCTGGGTTGTTTCCACTTTTTGGCTATTATGAATAATATTGCTAGGAATATTCATGTACAAGTTTTCGTATGAACGTATGTTTTCAACGATCTTAGATTACATATCTAGGAGTGGAATATTCTGGGTCATAAACACACATAATAGCTTTGTGTTTAACTTATTGAGGAATTGCCAAAGTGTTTCTACAGTGGCTTTACCATTTTACATTCCCACCAGCAATATATAAGGGCAAGGCACTTTCTCTTAGAGATTAGATAATCCCAAAGGAAGGACATTGTCCTTTACAGACTGCTCAAGGTCAAAAGAGAGAGGAAAGAGATGTTTTATTAGAGAGGGAGATGTTTTATTAGGGGAATGAATGGCTCACAAAGTCCTGCTGACTCATTGTCAGTCAATTTTACCATGGCCTTGCTTAATTTGCATTGTGACTATGTGTTCAGTCTTAACACGAATAGCATAGACGTCTCTAGCATCTCTTTCCAAGCAGTGTAGCACCTTGGAGACATCTTTTAATATGTGCAGTCTTGCTTCCTATTCAACAGGGAGAAATAGGTCTTCCTTTGCCCACTTAGCTTTATTTCTGGAAATAAGCTTTTCAAAAAGCAGGAATATAGGCCTTGCTTTAAACCACCAAGCTGCCTGAATGGCTTTCATTTGTTATTTCAGAATTTTTCTTTAAACTTTAGGTTAAGGGAAATTTTATGTCTGAAGACTTTGGGGAGTTAAAAAGACATAAGGGATTCTGTGTGTGTATGTTCATGAGTTTATGTGTGTGCCCGTGTGTATGCATGTGTGTGCCCATATGTGTATGCATATGTGAGCCTGTGTGTGGGGGCAGCCCAGAATGAGGGGCACATGCTGTCCATCAGTAATGATCAACTAACAGAAGCCACCGGCTACCCTGTGAATGGCAGCCAGAACCTACAGCACACTGACAGCTACGAAGTTTCCGAGCCTCGTTGAAGGAAAACAACAACGATCGTTCATAAAAAGGATTCTCAATCTAAGGTTATATGTGTGAAACTTATGAATGGAGTAACAACAAATGGAAGTAATATATTTACAAGTGAACCTACATTGACTTCACTAAAATTGTGGGGTTTTTTCCTCTTGTCATAGATTTCTGTATCACACTACCCAGCTTTCCCCAAAGATTCAGCATAAATGCCAAAACACAACAAAATCCCCTTTCTGTTCATAAAACTCCTGTCCTGACTCCAAGTCCATGCCCTATATAAACACGCAAGCCTTCACCCCATGCCCTAGGAGACAATCTCCCAAGACTTTGAACCTGAAGAAAGCACCTTTCCAAGAAGAGGCCCTTCCATCCACCCAAGTTTCTCAGACCACGCAGCTCCTCTCCAAGTTTGGGCAGCCACAATGGCTTGACTGATCTTGGCAGGTGCAACAGTACAGAGAGAGGGGAACAGAGATTGAGAGGGGAAGGAGAGGTCCCTGGAGCTGGGACGCCGAGGTAGCCCATGAGGCCAGCTGTCAATCATCCATCACTTGACAGCCTGACCAGCGGGTGCTCTCCTTCCTGAGGCCGTGGGGAAGTGCTCTGAGTGGTGTTTTGGATAACTCCCTTCCGGTGTGCCAGCAAAGGCAGAGGCATCCTATGATAAACTCCCAAATGCAGAGGAGAAAGAAAAACCACAGGAAGAGAGTAGCCTGGTCCGGGACCCTCCCCATCACATCTCTAAGCCTCCATTTCTCCAGCTCTAAAGCAGAGGCAGGTCAGTGTGACATCTTAGAGAGTACGTGCAGGGGTGTTGCTACTAAACGAATGAAAACTACACTAACTCAAAGTTAGTGGCTCTCAAACTTGAGGGTCTATCATCACCGCCTGGAGCGCCTGTTGAAACACAGATTACTGGCCTCACTCCCAGAGGTTCCATTCTTTCGGTCCCGGTCCCGGTAAGGTCTGAGAATTTGCATTTCCTACTCCCCAGGCAGGGGATGCTGACGCAGCTGGTCAGGGACCACACTGTGAGAACCGCTGTGAAAGCAGAGGATAAATGTCAGCAAGAGTTACAGTGGGAGATCACCAGGCAGGTCCAGACTGAGCAGTAAAAAGGAAACAGTGTTATTGTCCAGAATAAGCAAGAAAATAATAAAACATATATAAATATAAAACATATAATACTTGAGTTGACAGTACTAAACTGCTGCAGTTTTGTCTTTAAAGTCAGAAAGACTAGGAATTAATAGGACAGGCATTTCTTTTCTTTTTTTTTTTTTAGATTTTTATTTATTTATTTGACAGAGAGAGACACAGTGAGAGAGGGAAGACAAGCAGGGGGAGTGGGAGAGGGAGAAGGGAGAAGCAGGCTTCCCGCGGAGCAGGGAGTCCAGTGCAGGGCTCAATCCCAGGACCCTGGGATCTGACCTGAGCAGAAGGCAGACGCTTAACGACTGAGCCACCCAGGCACCCCTAGGACAGACATTTCTGACCAACCTCTATCTTCCAACTTAATGGAAAGAAGCCAGGCCCACCACTCTGAGCTGGGCTCACTCACTGTCCTCCCAAAAGGAGAGGAATCTGAAGACAACTTCTCTCCAGTCTCTCTGTCTGAGGGCAGCAACCTTGAACTCAACCACCCTCCTCCTTTCCAGATGCAGAGGGAGAAGCTTCTCGAGGCAGAGGGTGCCCTGGCACCCATCTCCTCCTCTTCCACATCCTTGACCTTCTTGCATGGGGAGCTAAGAAGCTGGGCTGAGTACAAAGTGACTTTCCCTACAAAGCTGACGCAGACCCTGCTCACAAGTTCATGAAAACCTCCACGAACTGCTTAATGAATGAGATACGTGTACGTGTGGTACAGCACATCTGTGTCGGAAGTGATAATTCTCTGCTGGCAGTGACCCTTCTTTTGACCTCAGAGCTCAAACTGGAAGCCAAACTAGAAATCAACATCAAATGGTCAAGTAAATTCCACTTAAAGAATGGTGATTTGGGGAAGTGAAAGAATTCTCCCTAGATTTGTTTACTGTGAAGTAGAAGGGAAAAAGCATTTTTAACTGGTTTGAAATGACATCTGATGAAATGACATGGAAGGTGATGAAACATCATCCTCTGACCAAGGGTTCTTGATCCAGTTCAGTACGTCCTCCTCTCTCTTGCTACCTTCCCATTTTACCCACTAAAGAGCTTCTCATATGAGAGGCTAAGAAAATCAACCAATATAAAGTCCAATTTGAAAGTGAGTGCTAAAAACTTACCCATAATTAAGCTAAGCAATTGGCTCCTGAAAATTGGGACAAACTCTGAGCACATAAATTATAAAATCCATAGTTATAAAGTTAAAAAATTTATAGTCATAAAATCTCCAGTATCCCATTTTTCTATGTCCTTCTATCCATTTCCTCTCAAACAACTGTCTTTCCCTCTCTCTCCCTTCCCCTCTTTCTCTGTGAATCTCCCTCCTTCTCTATTTCTTACCCATATTTCTTATTTAATAAACCTGTTTTCAAGAAAGGAAAGCATCTTGGGTTAGTCATTCACACTTTAGTGTGAATTAAAGTCAGTGAGTCAACTCTCACAGGAACGAGGATTTCAAGCCATAGCTCTAATTGTGGAATGGCTGTTTTTGAACTCCTTTAAGGATATTTCATGGAACAGCTAAATTCAAGGAAGAGGAGAGGAAATGCTCAAGTCTGCCTATTCATAAAGGTTTGAAAATGAGAGTCTTCAGCTGCCACTCCAAATTGAAAGTGAATTCCAGTCAATTCATAGACATTGAGTGAGACTTACAATTTGTCTTTTGGGGATAGGCTGGTTTCAAAACCCTCCTCTTCTCTGGGGCTTACAAACATCTATTTCTGATGGCCTGTGTCAGCCTGGTAGGGTCTATTCTCACTCGACACCTGGTCTCTCCACTCTAGAAGCCCTTTCCCCCAGCAAGTTTTATTTTAAAAGACCCACCATGAGCTGCTTGGGCCAAATGTGGCTGTGAATCCTTCAACAAATGTTCTGCTCCAGTGAGCACGACCCTCTGAGCAGAAAGTTGATAGCGCTCTGACATATGGCTGTTCCCCTGGAGTCTCGCACTCCTCCCTCAGCCGGAAGAACTTCAAAACTCTGAGCCAGTGGAAAATTCAGTCTGTTCCAAGCAAGAGAGACAAGTGTGCTCCCAAAATGAATACTGGCATTTGGAAATACCCTAGGGTATTATAAATATAATCTTTCTGAGGTGTGAGTGTGTGTCAGAGAGAAAGAGAGGGAAAGCGTGTGTGTGTGTGTGTGTGTGTGTGTGCGCGCGCGCGCGCGCCTGCACACACGCATGCGTGTGTGATGACAGTAAGGGGCACAAGCATAGGCTAAAGCCAACAAGTGTCAGTGTCAAGAACATGAGGTCAGGCATGGAAAAGAATGTCCACTATGTCCCCAATACTAAGTTCAGAATTTTCTACTGCTACTTTCCTGAATAAGTGGGGGAAAGGGAATCAAAGAAGGGGAAAAAGGAGGAAAATGAGAGAAAGAAAGAGAGAGAAGCAGAGACAAGATGGAGAAAGAGATGAGTGGGGATGAGGACAGAATGGAATAGGAAGTGCAGAGCCTTACTTGATGTAGAACAAAAGGCCTGGACTTAGAGAAAGAGTCAGAATGAAGAACTGCTAATCAGTCACAGGGCCCACCATCAGTTACAAGTGATTCATTTCTGCCTTTATTACGTTTTGCCAACTATCAGCTTTCCTATTCAAATGGCCCACCCCTGCCACGGTGCTATGCCATGCCTTACCCACCATCCACAGGGCATTCGCCAAAGAGATGGGCTTGTTCTGGTAGGTCTCACCCCCTTCTGTGTCTCTGGACCTGCTGCCCAATCTCTGGGGCTGAGGAATAGAATGAAGTGAGGCGAACTGACCCTACAAGAGCCCCTGTGACCCTCACTGCTCTTTAACCAACTGAGCTGACCAGCCAGAAGAGGCAACATGGCTCCAGTGCTGGGGTACTTAACCCTTTATGCGCCATGGCTCCTATTGGCAGGCTGGTAAAGCCCACAGACACCTTCTCAGAATCATGTTTTAACTACATAAAACTATAAAAGAAAACAACTACATTGTTATGGTTATCAAATATTTAAATAGTATGTAATAGTCCTATTTGTACTCCTTCATCAATGCTTTAAGTACTGAGATCTGATAAAGGGTCAAATGACTACCGTCATTTCAAAGAGTGATGGTGATGTTTTGAGATGTCTGCAACAACTATCGGGTGATAGGAAAAGCTCTGTGATTTCTATGGTGACAAAGTCACAATGTGGACACCACTGCAGTCAGCTGCCTGCGTTCTCACTAGAAGGAAAAACTAGATTTCAAGGAAAGATTAGATAAAACGGAGATGTCTTTTTTCCCCATTCAAATGCATAAATCAGAAGGAAGGAAATAAAGGAGTCGCTGATGATAATGATAACAGGAACCATAATAACAAAGCAACATCTGCTACAAGAACAACAGCCAACATGGCTGCCATCTATGGAGACCCTTCTCTGTACCGGGCTGTGGGCTAAGTGCTTTCTGCATATCATTTCCCTTCATTCTCACTCAGTGGAAGGTGCCATTTTGCCCACTCTATAGATGAGGAAACTGAGGCTTAGGGATTGAGGGAACTTGTCCAGGATCACAGGTGATGAACAGCTGAACCAAGAATGGAAGTCAGACTGTGGCTGTCTGTCAACAGAGCCCACGTTCACTGAGTCTCCTGGAAAAGAGGTGTGCATGGGCAGGGAGAGAAAGACCGAGATGAATGCCCAGAAGCACTGTTTCCTTTTTCTCATCCACACACATGTTCCACTGGCATGAAATGAGGAGATATGTGTCAGAGAGGATAGGAGCCTACAGATCATCAACACCATCAAAAATTTCCTCAGAAGCACTAAAAAGGAGAAGCTATGCAGGAGGAATAGATCTATCAGATAGTCACACACCACAATATCTCTATAACTAATACAGCATGGTAATGGCACATGAATAGACAGACAGATCACTTGACCCTGGATGGACCTTACTCTCCAAGCAGCCACAAATGTGATTCATAAGCAGGTACTACCCTTGACTGAAGCACACACACTGGTTTCTCCATAAGACTCTGCCAGGTTTGAGGGAGGAAGGACAACTAATTTTTCACAGTGGTGTTCAAACAGGATGTTTCTGTTTAGGTCATTAGATAAGACTTGCACATCAATCAGTAAGTCACAAGACCAAACTAAGCTTAATTTCATGTAACCTAGGACTGCAGTGGCCTTCTTCATGGTCACATCACATAGGTGACTCAAACTGGACTTATTTTTCAATAAAATCTCTCTGCTTTTGTCACACATATTACTGCCAAGCCATGTCACACCCTGAAAGTGTGCCATTGGTGTTTTGGACACAAATACAGTATCTTTCCTTTATCCCCATTTTATTTAATTCATGGTCATGGCACATCATGCAAAACCTTGACTATTTTTGCACTTTTTTGTTGTTATTAACGAGCACATCCTGGTAAACATTGTTTCTTCTCCTTCACTAACTAAGATTTCAACATCTCTTCTAGAACCTGATGTGAGATAATTAAGAAACTATACCACTTGCAGAATTTACCTTCCTCTTTCTTAAAAAATCACATGGGCATTTGCCTATCTTGTCCATCATCTTCTCTCCCATAAGCACAACTTGTCATGATTCCCTCAGCTCTGGAATGTAATTTCTTTAGGCCAGCAAAATGGACTAGTTTGAACATCTGTACTTTTACTCATCTTAAATGTCCATTTCCTTTTTATCAAAGCTTGCTCAAGACTTCAATTCTAAGGACCATTCTATTTTGAATATTCAGTATATGTGGGATACTGTCTATGTTCTAGGCACTGACAAGTTAAAGACAATTATGTTCCCTTTTAGGAAGCTTTCAGCTTACTGGAGAAAACTGATGTACAAACAGATAATTACAATACAATGTGGCAATTGGGAGTCAAAATAGCTTCTGTGATAGAGAGAATCTATTGACTCATGTAACTGAAAGGTCCAAAGGTCAGACAGGCTTCAGGCATGGTTTGATTAGGGATCTACCAGTGGTTTGCTGGAAAGTATATCACTGACTCTCTAGAGAACAAAGCCTTGATTTGTAGTGTTTGCCAATTTCCATGTTGTCAATACTCCCGCCACGGGCTATTTCAAGCTACCAGTGTACAGTCACTGAACATATTGGAACACTCTTTCCCAGACTGGAAAGAGATGTGCACAGTCACCTGCAGCCTGATGCGAGCTCACTCCAGCACACTGCTGCCACCTTCGTTTTGCCACAAGTTTCTCAATTCTTCCATTCCATATGCCAGTTTTGTCCTAATGATGCAACTAGCAACTGGGACTATACACTCTCTTGCTGGTGCCTAATGGAGGAAAACAAGCTTCTCTTCCCTTAACTGTCAAGAAATTTTTGAGCTCCCCGGAAATAATCACTGTACCCAAAGAATGTTACTCCCAACTGGCTTGCCTTGGCACTGTGTTTAAATAAGCAATAGTATCTGCCTCCCAAGGCTCTTTACTTCACCCACCAACTGCTCCTTATTGGATAGAATTGGCACCAAAACCACACAGGACAAGAAAATAGCTTGTTCCTATTTGTCCAGATTTCCCTTTCAGGACTGATACTGTCATCCCCTACTGCTAGGAGTGATCACTGTTGATGGTTCTTAAGTGAGTTCCTCCACAGGCATTGCTCTAGCCAAAAGGAGCTGCCTGTCCCTTTTGGGAAGAAACGGCCTCTGGCTGGGTACAAAAGCCTGGCCCTACCTCAATTCAGACCTCTCAGAAGGGACATCCCAGCTCTGGAGTTCCCATAGAGGATCAGATGCAGCCTCTGTTCCAAACGTACAACAGGTCAACCTCTCCCACTGCTCCATTGGATTTCCATCTCTCTGTTACATCTTTCCTGTGAGACTTCCCCACTAACTCTTCTGCATGCAAATTGCAGTGTCTATTTCCAGGGAACACCATCTGCAGTGCCCATCCCAGAACCAGTCACTGGGGTATTCTAGACAAATCAAGACTCATCACCTAAAGCTTGCCCCACTGTGGGGGAGGGTTTGAATGGATCCTAAGGAATACCAGCACTGTCTGCTATACAATACAACAAGCTGAGTGATATAAAAGACATACAGACAATATCACAATCCAACAAGTGCTGTACTGTAGGTGCTCAGACAAAAGAAAGCAGCCCCCACAAATGATCACAGCTGGACCTTAATAGTAATACAAGTTGGTCTGACATTCATAGCCAGACCATTTTGTTCTCCTGTTGCACATAAATGGTCTTACAGAACACCAACCTCAGATAAACGTACTCTGAACCATGATAAAGTGCAACAAAACACGGTCACTGCAAAATTTTGTCTATGCAGAGACAAAATCAAGGTCACTTTGCCACGCATAAAACCCAATCCTAGAGTTGTCCTCGCTCTCTGGTAGTTTCTACCCTAGAGCAGATTCTTGATTTCTTAGACCCTCCCCAAATCACCCAACCAAAGCCCAAATCTTATGATATGTTCTCTGTAACACTCTTTTATGGAGATGCCCCATGGAGTATGTTTTCCCTCTGTCAATGAGTAATAAACGCACCTTGTTTCATTGCTGGCATGTTCCTGGTGGTCTTGGCTGAAGGGCGTGGACAGCTCTCAATAAGCATGTGTGAGTGAATAACTCAGTGTATAGATGACAGAGCCATTCCTCTTTCAGGGGAGCCTTCATAGAGGAGGTGACCTTTGAGTTGGTTCTTGAAGGATGATTGGGCTCTTCCAGGCAAGCAGAATCAGAAAATCCTCTCCAGGCAAAGGAAGTGGCATGTGCAAAGGTTGGCAGCACAAAAATGAGGATGATGAATCCATGTGGATGGGGTGCGGGGTGAATTGGGAGGATGCTGGGATCAAATGTGCAGGTCCTTGTATGTCCACTTAATCCTGTTGACAAAGAGGACAGAGAAGTTGGAGGTAAAGAGCTCTAAATTTGAAATCTGGCTAAAAGGAGAATTACCTGAGTAACCATAAGCAATTTTTCCCCCCTAGGTTTTTCTCCCACCTCCATTTTTGTTTGTTTGTTTGTTTTAATATGGAGCGGGGTGGGGAGAGAGGGAAAGACACCTGCTTTTGTTAAATCAAAATTGCATATTTTGAGTTCTTCCAGTTTCCCTAATTTTAAATTTAAGGTACATGCCTGGCAACCTCAAGTCCTCTATTCCCTAATTATCATGAATTCTGAGATCTGAAAGTTGGAGCCAACAGTGTTAAGTCCTGGTATGAATCCAAAAGCTCAAGAACCAAGAGCACATATGTCTGAGGGCAGGAGAAGATGGATGTCTCACCTCAGGCAAAGAGCAAATTTGCCCTTCTGCCATTTTGCTCTCAGTGGGCATTCAATGGATTGGATGATGCTTACTTGCATAGGGTAAGGTGATCTTTGTTCAGTCTCCTGATTCAAATGCTAATTTCTTCCAGAGACATCCTCACAGACACCCAGAAATAACATTTTGCCAAGCTATCTGGATACCCTTTAGCCCAGTCAAGTTGGCATATAAAATTAATCATCACACCTTGCTGATTGGTCATGAGAGTACAGTACTATATAAGTGTTTGTTAATTACCGATCTTCTGAAAATGACATAGCTGATAAATTGAAGCAGACTGAAATGCCTTTAGTCTTATAAGCCCTCCTTAGTGCCACCCTAGACCACAATTAGAGAAAATCTTGTGTATATTTGGGAAATTCATGTTTTCATATTTTTACTACATGTGTATCAATAAGCCATGTAGGTAGGTATTATTTTGTACTTCTAGACATAAGTAGTATCACAATGCATATCATTTTATGATGTTCTTTTTCCACTCAGTATTATGTCTTGAGATCCAGACTTTCTGTTAATATATGCAAAATTCTTAGAACTGTGCCAGTAAACATGTATTAACTATAATTGTCATAATTTTTTCAAGATTTATTTATTTATTTATGAGAGTGAGCAGAGAGAGAGACCATATGGGGGGGAGGGGCAGGGGAAGAGGAAGAAGCAGACTCTCTGCTGATAGGGAGCCAGATGGAGGACCTCAGGATCATCACCTTAGCTGAAGGCAGACACTTAACTGACTAAGCCACCCAGGCACCCCATTTTACTAATTATTAATATGTGGATTTAGATCATTCCTTGTAATCACTTTATAGTAATTGAACACTAATTGGGCGCCTGGGTGGCTCAGTGAGTTAAAGCCTCTGCTTTCGGCTCAGGTCATGATCTCAGCGTCCTGGGATCGAGGCCCACGTCGGGCTCTCTGCTCGGCAGGGAGCCTGCTTCCTCCTCTCCCTGTCTCTCTGCCTGCCTCTCTGTGTCAAATAAATAAAAATAAAATCTTTAAATTTTGCTAGCTACTGTCAAATTGCTCCCCAAAATGGCTGTAACCATTAGTTCTCATAATCAATGTATGAGAATTCCTCCTTTTCTAGATCTTTGCCTAACACTGTGTCAGATTTTTTCAATCTGTCCACTAATATGTTTTAGTTCCTGTTCACTAATAAGTGAGATAGGACTTTTTTTCCTACGTTTATTGGCCATTTAGGGACATAACTTTTTCTGGGGTCACAGAACACCTTGAGAATCCCCGTCAGAAAAACGCACATGAGCACTCACTCCACACTTTGTACACATACTGAAGGGGCTTATAGAGCCCCTAAAGGCCATCCACAGACTCCTCAGAGCAGAGACCCTCCAACTGTTAGTGGATATAAGAACCACCTGGCAAGCTCGTTCAAGTGCAGAATCCCACAAACCATCTTCAGGGCTCCTGACTCAGGGTGTCTGGGGAGAGTCCAAAGGGTTGTTGCAGGTGATAATTTTAAGAAAGAAAATTTAAGTAAGGCTTCCTGGATTCCCCGTAAGAAACCCCATCTCTGCTTTCCAAAATGTCCCCTTTTCCCATAGCTATGAAACAAGGGATAAAGTCACTAAATTTAATATACAGAAGCTGTAACTTGCCTTCAAACTGATACTGTTGCTACTTTTAAACCCAGAGTTACTCCTGTGGGCACACCCTGTGCCTCTCATCAAGTTGTTTAGGAGGGTGGGTGAAATGATGAAGAAATGGGGTTACGTGTGATACAAAGACACCAGTAAAGGAAAAATTTAGGAAATTCTAAGCCATGCAGACAAGGGTACATAAAAAGCATCTCCCTACTAAATATGAACAGCTTGTGTTTGGAATGTCTTGTGTTGCTAATTTTAATACACGAGCAAGCTCATTTTTTTGTCTATTAGATACTTTTTTAAAATTTATTTTTGTTGTTGTTGTTTGATGCTTTAAAGATTCTCTTATGAAAAGAAGGAAATAAATTGTTTCCTCCCAGATCTAAATTCACATATGTGACTATTGTAAGATGAAGAAAATTGATTGCCTCAACTGCAAATAAGATATTTTCTGTTTAAAAACCTAGTGCTCAGGAAGCCATGAACCAAAGAACTTGCAGCACATTTTGAGAGCAGTTAAGCATCCTTTTGGTAGGACGATGATGTTACACTGATACATTTCTCCCCTTTCTTTTTCAGGCCAGCAGGTTTCAAGAGAGAGTTAATCCTTGTTTTTAACTAAGTCACACGCAAATGCATTCCTCTCTGAGCTGTTCAAAGGCCAGCATCCTCTTGAACCTTCCATCTAATTTGGTTCTACAAATGATGCCAGGAACAAGAATTAGGATCCAGTTTGAGGACTTTAGAATGACTCACTGGTTAACTTTGGTCTAGCAACAATAGCAAAATGACTCAGTTGCTCTGTCTATGAAAGTGGGGCAATGATGCTGGCTGCTTGCCTCGTACAAAGGGATGAAGAAGGGCCAGGCTTGGACCAGGGGTGGGAGGAGGGGGGGCGTTACGTAGGTGGGGAAGAAGAGGGTGCTGAAGAAGAACCGGAAGACCATGGAGGGGGCAAACCTGACACAGAACTGAAAGAAATCTGTGAGTAGGGTGTTCTATAAACAATGGGGAAAACCAAATGAAGTCAACTTCCATCCCTTGTCCTTCTGGAGACTAGCTTTTTACTTTAATGGGTAATTCATTGGATTCAGAGTGAAAATGATGGCCCAGGCTTTCAGAAACTTTCTGATGCCCATTCTCTTGTTTATTTGGCCATATATTATTTCTCATACTATTAGATTTTCCAATCTAGACTGTATGTTCATTAAACATGGGAATTATGATTGATATATAGGTATACATATATATGTATACACAAGGTAAAATGCCTGGAACTCTTAATATAAATACTTTGTGCATTCATTGAATGAGTTCTCACACATGGAGTAAAATAAAACACACACACACACATACACACAAACACCCCCCAGCATTTTCCCCCAGGATTCAAGCCAGGCAAAAGAACAAGGTGTGCGTGTTGGGAGGGTGCGTGCTGGGAAGACACTTCTAGTTACATATTCATTCCTGCCTGTATTATTTATGATATAGATACAATTGCAGTAATGGAGATCAAGTAACCATGACTTAAACAGAATTTATTTCTCTCATATAATGTGGTTGCCCCATAGCGTCCAAACTCGAGTTCCTTCCACCTTTCTTAGGGTGTTATTCTCATCTGCATGATCCACTTAGCTCACTATAACATCCATATCCTGGCTGAGTAGGAAAAGAAAGTAAATCACATCTTAACTTGCAAGAACACAGCTCTTCACAACCCTTTGTTTTTTGGGTTTTTTTTTTTTTAAGATTTTATTTATTTATTTGACACAGAGAGAGAGATCAGATCACAAGTAGGCAGAGAGGCAGGCAGAGAGAGAGGAGGAAGCAGGCTCCCCGATGAGCAGGCAGCCCGATGCGGGCCTCTATCCCAGGACCCTGAGATCATGACCTGAGCCCAAGGCAGAGGCTTAACCCACTGAGTCACCCAGGCACCCTTCACAACCCTTTGGCTAGAACTTAGTCACATGACCACACACCTAGCTGCAAGGGAGCTTGGGAAATGCAGTCCGTATTCTGAGTAGCCAAAGGTCCAACTAAAAATCACTGTCCTCTAACAAAAAAAGAAGGGAGAAATAAATATCGAGGCAATCAGCCATCCCTGTCACACTGTCCAGCACCAAAAAAACAAAAGTAAAAAGATGTGGATTTCCTAAATTGCTGGGAAAAAGCCCCAGTGGACTCAGAAGTAGCTGGCACTAGCTGCTATCCTGAGTGTCCTAATCTACCTGCAGTCTTTCCAGATGTTCGTTCAGGGAAAAGATCATCCTCAACTTTCGTATTTGCCTTTTAAAAGCCTGCACTTTCATAAGTTGAAAATGGAGCTACCCTACGACCCAGCAATCGCACTACTGGGTATTTATCCTAAAGACACAAAGGTAGTGTTCCTCAGGGGCACGTGCACCCGAATGTTTATAGCAGCAATGTCCACAATAGCCAAACTATGGAAAGAACCTAGATGTCCATCAACAGATGAATGGATAAAGAAGATGTGGTATATATATACAATGGAATATTATGCAGCTATCAAAAGAAACGAAATCTTGCCATTCGCAACGACATGGATGGAACTGGAGGGTATTATGCTGAGCGAAATAAGTCAATCAGAGAAAGACAATTATCATATGATCTCTCTGATATGAGGAACTTGAGGGGCAGGGTGGGGGGTTGTGGGGGGTAGGGAGGGAAAAATAATGAAACAAGATGGGATGGGGAAGGAGACAAACCATAAGAGACTTCTAATCTCATAAAACAAACTGAGGGTTACTGGGGGGTGGGAGGGTAGGGATAGGGTGGATGGGTTATGGACATTGGGGAGGGTTTGTGCTTTGGTGAATGCTGTGAAAGATGTAAGCCTGATGATTCACAGACCTGTACCCCTTGGGCAAATAATAAAAATAAAATTAAAAAAAAAATAAAAAATAAAAAAAATAAAAGCCTGCACTTTCTTGTGTTAATCTCTGATACTCTCAAACTTCCTTCCCTATGTCAAATTTGGGTTTTCATAGTACAGATAAAATTTCATGTTTTTTGATTGCTAGGGCAGTAAAAAGCCCACTTTGGTTACTGTGGATACAAGACTCAAAAATTAATGCATTTGGTGTGAAATCAGGGATCTACCTGCATTCAACTTGAAAAATAAGAATAAAAAGCCAGTGAGCATGTCCAGAGTGGGCATGATCAGACAACCTTCCAGTCATAAAAATTAAAGTAACCATGTAATAGTTAAAATCTAGAAACTCCCCTCTACCTGCTAGATGGGATGCTGCATGATTCACGAATTGCTTAATAAAGTCAAATTTTCAAATAAGAAAAAATAGTTAAAATCTACTGAGGACTTACTTTCTGCCAAGTGCTTTATCTGCATTATCTTATTTCGAATGTTAAAATTAAAAAAAAAATGTTGAGGAGGGTGGTACTTTTACTATCTTCATTTTTAGCTGAGGAAACTGGGCTTAAGAGAGTTAAGTAATTACCCAGCTACCAAGTGACAGAGTCTGGACTTGAACTCAAGAATCTAACACTAGTATTGATATCTCTAACCACTGGGCATACTGCCAAGCTGGTGGAATAGAGGACTGTGAGCAGTGTCCCATGCAACCTTCCTGCCAACATCACATGCATAGCTATCGACCCTGTCAATTACTCTCTTTGCAAGTATGGGGTGGGGGACCTAAGCAAGAGAACAAAAGTTCCAACCTTCAGAATTTAAGAAGTTTTCTTAGGAAATTAAAGCCTCCATAAAGCCTTTGTACAATGAAAAAATTCAGAAAAACTTTAAATATATTAAAATCGTCTACATTTGATAACTTTCTTCTGTGATTATTAGTGCTCAAAAGTCTAAGCTCCTCCAAATGTGAGATCTACAAACTACTCTTTTGTAGCATTTGATGCTATTGTAACTTATCACATAATAATTTAAGCCTACCTCACTGGTGGAGAGTGGACTCCAGGAAGATATGTCCCAGGCTTTATTCCCAAATTCAGAACACAGTGGGTGTCCAATAATTATTTATTGAGTGAATCAATGTTTCCTTCGATATACACCTTTAGCATTACTTGCAACCTATTAGAAATAGTTAATGTAAATATTATAATTATATTATCAGATGTTGCTGTGCTTCAAAATTCGATACTAAGAACTTGCACTAAAAAAGTTTTGCTTAATCCGTGTTAACTTATCACAGGAATTTAATATTCCCCTGACTTGTGTGTGTCTGTGTTCCCTGTGGAATTTCATTTCTATTAATAAGTTTGTTTACTGGACTACTTTTTACCCCCAACATTTTGTGTGGTTGGTTTTAAATCTGACACCAGTGGATATGAAGGAGTCAAGTCATTAAGATCTCAAACTGCTTCAGAACATGGTAATTAAGCTCTAAGAAGAATGACCCCAGGACCCATCTGTCCTTAATAAATCATTCTTGAAAAGAAATTCCTTCTCTTATTATAGTGATTTCTCCCAGAAATTCCAGGTGAAAATTCCTGAATTATTCTTACCCTGGAATTCTTATTCTTCATCACCTAGGAAGATAAGATTCCTACTAAATTTACACAGATACTGAAAACTGAAAGGACTTTTCTTCCTTTGGGTTTTGTAGTGGTTGCCCTCTCAAATGCATGTTTGTTTTATTGCTTCCTTTTTTGAACAAGCCCTCTCTCCACATCTATCTCCTACTCCAGATTTTCAGCTGCAGGATTATAAAGAACCGAGATTTTCCCAGGTGAGAACTGGCAATGGATTTAAATATAACCTGTGAGGCCTTAGTCTCTGAAAGGGTAAAAGCACCAGTGTCTGTGAGGTTGAATCGAGGGCTCCTCACTAAACACTCACTAGAAGAAAACCTGCACACTATCTAGCTGGTTTTCTTCCATAAACTTTTTTCCCCCAACTTTTTATTTTGAAGGTTGTCAGGCTTTTAGAGAAGTTGAAAGAAGAGTTTAATGAATAGCTATGAACCTCTGAAATAAGTTAAACAGTTGTTAGCACTTTCCATGTTCCAAATGCTCCAAAGAAAATTTTCTTTCTCTTTATACACCTATATACTTATGGAGATAGATGTACACGTTTACATATTTTTCACGGAACCATTTGAAAGTAAGTTGCAGAAATTATAATACCTCATCCTTAAATATTTACAATGTATTGCCTAAAAAAAAACAAGAATATTCTCCTACATAGCCACAATACCATTGTCATACGCAAGCAATTTATCATAAATTCAATAATATTATACACATTCCACAATCACATTTCCCTAGTTGTCCCATAATATGCTTTATCGTTGGGCTTTTTTCTTCCTTTTTGTTTGTTTGTTTGTTTGTTTGTTTGTTTTTGATGGGGAAGGCTCCCTATATTCATTCAAGGTTCACACATTGCATTTAGTTATCATGTATATTTAGTCTCTTTTAATCTAAATTTACATACCTCCAGCCCTGACCCTTTTGTTTTGCTTTGTTTTTCAAATTTTTTGAAGAGTCTAGGGTAGTTGTCTTGTGGAACACACCATATTCTGAGTTAATCTGGTTGTTTCCTCGTGAATCAATTCCGCATAAGCGATTTTGGCAAGTGTAATACATTCTGATGCTGTTCCCATGAACTTTGAACAAACTCCAGAACAAGGATTTTTATCAAGGCCTGAGTGATCAGATTCAAAAGATTAAGGGGAAAAAATGAGATTTAATATATACTGCTTTGAACAGAAGGGTGAGATGTCCGAAGCAAAATGAAAGATGGGGTATCCAAGATTCACGTCCACGATTATGTGTGTTTGAAGGGGGCCCTTGTCATGTCAAATCTAACAACCCTTGTGAAATCATCAGAACTGAGATTTGGGTAGGGTCAGCCTCTGCCCTTGCAAAGTGGATAATGACTAATTTGGTGCAATTTCAGGAAGGCAGAAGGCCGCTCTGTTCCACTCAGCTACACTACCTCTATTGTGTTAGCAATGATTCCCATCTACTACTATTAATCATCAAAGCTCTTTAATGAATAGCTACTATACGTCAGGCCTTGTGCTTAGTGTTTTATTGATCTCTATCTCACAACAACCCCATGAGGTAAACATTATTATTCCCATGTTATATGGGAATATATCTCCATGTTTGGGAAATGGAGGCTTAGTGATAAAACTTCATCAAGGGTCCAAGCAGCATATTCGAGATTTGACTCAAAATCTGTCTCACTAATTAAAGTCCCATAATCTTGTATTCTACCTGGTGCTCCTCTATTCCCCAATCTCACTTCATTTACCAAATAGCTTTGTCTTCTTTCTCTAGACCATACGCTGCACTAAGCATCCAACAGCAGCATTTTATGCCAATAGGTCCTTCTAAAAATTAACTATTCTTGTTTGTGCCATGTCAGCTTTGTGCTAGGCTTCTTGCTGAATACTCTTCACACATTTCCTCTCCCCAAGAACCACATAAAGAAGGTATATATTAATAATGTCCCATGGTCACTCAACCAGTAAATGGCAGAGTGGAGACCTAAACCAGATCTGACTAGAGGCCCAAGCTCCCAACCAAGATACTTTTCTGCCTGGCTGTAGGAATAACATGGTAACCCTGAACAATACAACGGCACAGAGACTTGCAATAGGAATAAAGGCCAAAACACTGATTCATTAAGTTCTGAACGCCTCTGCCCTACACTGTCCAGAGCACAACTCCAAAAAAGACTCCCAGAACATTCCCCTAAATGAGCCACGGGCTCATTGGTGCCTGGGAGCAAATCACTACACAAGACTCCTTCCCCACAGAAAAAATATTAGTCCTCCTATATTCAGCAAGAACCAGGAGCTCAGATACTACTAAGGGGAAGAACACACACGCTCCATCTCTATTTGAATTTCCTCCTACACAAACACTTCAAGATGATTGGGTCTAATAAAAAAAGTTGTTTCCTGGGAGCTATAGAGAACAAATGTCCCAAACTAAAACTCAAAACACAGTCTGATTACAATTGCTCATGCCTATAACAAGGATATCCCAAGAAACAAACAAACAAACAGATAAAAAGTCAGCTTAGTCAAGTGTATCCAACCTATTCTTCAGCACTTTTACTGGGCAGGAAGTCCAGAACATGAGGGTGGGGTTATTTCCCAGGGTGCATATCCTGGTCTTTGCAAATCCTTATATACATCCTGGTCTTCGACAACTGTGCCTCATCCAAGACCTGCCTTCCTACCACAGCTGATGGGACCTAGAAGGATGTCGAGGAAAGGAGAGTGAGGCAGGGAAGGAAGGAAAACAAATACAGTGGTGCATTACAGAACTGGCTTCTGCTTGGAATCAAGCATGACCCGTTGCTCCATCTCCCAGGACCATCTTCCTACAGGCCACATGAGTGAATGCATCTTAGGACTGGCTCCAGAGAGAGGAAGAGGGAAGAATTTATCCACTGGCTCCCATTCCCCATTGGCCGAAGGTTTTCTCCATGAGGTGTTAACTCCTCCTCACTTCCCCATTGCTTTACACAGGCACTGAGCAGGTCAGCATCAGTAGGGAATCCCCAGGGTGGAAGATGAGAGACACCTGGGAAACAGTCCTGTGTCAGGCTGCACCTATTAAAAAGTCAGTGGGAACCCACACAGAACCAGCAACAGAGACAGAACAAATAAGCAGAGGCTCATGGGTCAGCTGAGTCAGAGAGCACCTGAAGTGACTCCTAAGAGGCATCTTACACAACATCCCTGTCCTCTCAGCACAGTTCCAGGCTTCCTACCATACATTTCCACGTGAATGTCTAATATGAACCTTCACATGGTCAAAAGAGAATTTTTCCTCCTTCCCTACTCCAACATGCTCCTCCTTCATCTTCCCTTTTTTGGCCAACAGCATCTTAACCCCAACTGGTTGCCAGGCTAAAATTCAAAGAGTTACAGTTGGATCTTCTCATTTCCTCACCACACTGCCAGTACAATGTGTCCTGTTGGCTCTAGATACAAAACATATCTGGTCCCGTTCCCAATCCAGTCACTTCTCTGTGTCCACACTACGACCAGCCTAACCCATCCTCCACCAGATCCCAGGTGGGTTCTTCTGGACTAACCAGTCAGTCCTCCTCCCCTTAATCCCTCCACAATACGATCTTCACATAGCTACAGCCAGAGTGAGCCTTTTTTTTTTTAACATTTTATTACTAAAAAACAAGCAAACAAACCTCAAACCTACACAAAGTAGAAATAATAGTAAATTAAACCCCAATCCAGCAATTATCCAATCACAGCCAATCCTGTTTCATCTAACCTCTAATTTTCA
This sequence comes from Ailurus styani, assembly GCA_002007465.1. Classification (NCBI taxonomy): domain Eukaryota; kingdom Metazoa; phylum Chordata; class Mammalia; order Carnivora; family Ailuridae; genus Ailurus; species Ailurus styani. Next base: position 2,351,991 of record LNAC01000026.1, read on the forward strand.
GGAAAATCTCAGATATCATATCATTTGATATATAATGATATGGTTTTACCTAAGTTTGCATCTCTTCAAAATAGGAACTTTAAAAGAAATAACTATATCAAGGGAAAGATAAATAAAAATTGCAAACAATTGTTTTAAAAACCCTAACTACATAACATTATAGGGCGCTCTTTAAAAAGGTAAAGCAGGTCACGTCACTTCCTTGCTAAAAACCTTCCGATGGCTTCCCATCCTGCTTTGTATAAACAAAGCCACACTCTTTATTAATGCCCAGAAGGTTTGACCTAACATGACCCCTACCTATGTCTCCGGTCCCAACCCAGTCATGCTCTCTCTGTCCACTGCATGCCAACCACACTGGCCTTCTTTGTGTTCTGCAAATGCTCCATGCCCATTCCTCCCTGAGAGCCCTTAGTTGATCTCTCTGCCTAGAAGGCTCATCCCTGTCATCTTCCTATGCTTGGCTCCTTCTTGTCATTGAGGTCTCAGCTTACATAGAACACCCCTTGTCACCAGTCTCAAGTAGCCATGCAGTCATTACCACATTACCCTCTTTTAATTCTCTCCATAGTCCTTTGCCCATGACATTTCCGGTGTGCCCTGGACAGGTTTACGCTTATTGTCAAGCGTGACTATTAATAGTAACTTGCTGGCTCTCAAATGTGGGCAACAGATTTTATGGTTACCTTATTTATAAGAATCTTATTTTTGTTTGACTTTGGCTTGCTTATTATCTATCTCCTCCTACAAGGATATGTGGTCTTTAACATATATTCTCTGTGCCTCTCAGCTCTCATCTGACTATTTCTCCATGGTATCCACAGTGCTTGGCACTGGAAGGTCTGAGGAAGGAAGGAAGGAAAGAAGGAAGGAACAGAGGGAGGGTGTGGGAGGGTGGGAGGGAAATCTCAGGCTCTGACTCTCCAGTTCCTGGTTCAAATCATTCTTTGTATTCTCTGTCCTTGGTTTCCATAATCTCCTATAAATGTTCCTATTTTGCTTAACATAGATAGAATGGATTTCTGTGACTTACAACCAAGTAATTCCTGAGAGTGGCTAATTTCTTTTAAGAAATTGTTCGTTTTCACCTTTATAATATACTTTCTTCCAGTCAATTGTTCTTTTTAAGAAAAACTATAGTAGGAGCCATAGGTATGGATTGAATGATTATATCCCCTCAAAGTTCATATGTTGAAACCCTAACCCCCAGTGCAATGGTATTCGGAGGCAGAGCCTTTGGGAGGTGAGTAGGTCATGAGGGTGGACCCTTCATGCATAGGATTAGTCCCTGTATAAAAGGGACCCAGCTCTCATGTCCCTCCTGCTGTGTGAGGACACAAGAAGAAGACAGCTGTCTGTGAACCAGGAAGCGGACTCTGACCAGAAACCTAATCTGCCAGCACCGTGATCTTGGACTTCCCAGCCCCCAGGACTGTGAGAAATAAATGTCTGTTGTTATAAGCCACCCAGTCTATGGTATTCTGTTATGGGAGACAGAACTAAGATAGCCTCCCTTCTGAAACAAGGAAAATCCACGAAAAGTATTTTCCTTAACCATTAGCTATTGAGAAGTTTGGAACTGAAAAAAGCAGTCTAAACAAAACAAATCATTTCTACTCCACAAACTACCATAAATATTAGTGACATTGGCAATAAAACTTCAGATCCTGATTATGCATGGGCCCATTTTTACAAAAACATTTCGGTAAAAAAGATAGTACATCATCAAAACAGCAATAAATCCTTGAAATAAGACCCAGATTTTTTTTCACGCAAGCTGGTAAAAAGCCTGTGTATGCCATTGCCTTCAGGTCAGCCCCCTTTCAGGAAATTCATGCTTTAAATAATCACTGTTAAAATTAAAGCCATTCTGTAAGGAAAAGAATGGTAGGAGTCTTCGTTCAGAGAGACCAATATAAAAATCAAGCCTTGGTCTTGTGTTTTGTTTTTTAATAGACATGGTGGGGGCTAGGGGTTGCCTTGAACGTCAGATGATAACTAATGATAAAAATGTTGATTTCCAGCATACAATATTAAGGAAAATTTAATACACTCACTTCCCAACTAATAGTAGCTATCTTTGAATAAAGAATGAGGTTACCAACCAGTGGAGGGGATGACAAAGTTCTACTGAAGAAATGTACCTTAGACCACCTCCCCTTTAACCTCAGATCTACTTTCTTTCCCCAACAAAATAGGAAAAATGAGTTTCAGCAACCAAAAGAAACACAGAGGGCCTCACTATTGGGACATACTACACCTTCTTCTAGTGAATCCACTCTCAAGAGACGTTAAGTGCCTTTTCTGCAGGAAAGGTGATACATGTTCACTCATTTCATGAAAATTTTCTGCCCTGATCTCTGATTTGGGTGTACAGTGGTGAATAAGAGAGGTAAAACCCCTGCCTTTTAGAGCTCACAGTCTTATAGTACCTTCAGAACTAACATTGCTCAAATACCAGCCCATGTCATTTTCTTATTGAGGCAGCATGACATACTCCGCTGTCCGTCAGAGAGCCTGGGTTCAAATCCTGACTTTACAATTTAGGAGCTCTGTGATCTCAGGCAAGTTACTTACTCTCCCTGTGCCTTGGTTTCCTCTTCTGTAACCTCACAGCTTTGTTGGGAGGATTAAATTACTACAGCAATTAACAGTGTAACGCAATTAGATTAGTATCTGACATAGAGTAAGCTATAGATGAGAATTTGCTATTACTATTATTATCCCTGCAAAGGGTGGGATTGGTTTGGAAAACTTAATCAATGAATGTAACGCACCCAAACACTCCTGACCAGTTTCCTGGTAGCCAGGCCCTTTTTCCTCCAGACAGGAATTAGGAAGTTTCTTATCTGGAAAAAAATGAATGGCTCCAGAGAAAAGACCTCCATAGAATGGCATTTGGAAGTTTCCCAGCATTTGAGCCAACTCACTGCCAATCACCCTAAAACAACTACCATCAGGCAATAAGCCCCACCCAGGTCAGAAGCATTCCCCACTCTGCATTAATAATAGGGAGAGCTTTAAAAATAGAGAGATGCCAAGAAAAACAAACAGATAATGGCATCTCAGAATAAATAAAGAAAAGATAGGAAACTGAAAAGAACTCTAATCTTCTGAAAGATTAAGGAAGATAATTGTATCCATAAAACAGCATCAAAATGCTATGGAAAAAAAGAACAGAGAACAAGAGTTCTTGTAAAATTAAAAATAGAATTACTAAAATTGAAAATTCAATAGAACAGTTGGAAAATAAAGTAAAATACATATATATATTTTTAAAGATTTTATTTATTTACTTGACAGAGAGAGAGAGAGCAAGAGAGCACAAGCAGGGGAAGGGATTCATGAGTACATAAACATTGGACTTGAAATGACACAGATTGAGTTTTTCAAGCTCTGCTGTGAAGTTTCCAGTGAGGCAAGAGTCATGTGTGTCAGAACACTTGTTGGCTTGCAATCTTGTTGTCACCTTCAGCCAAAATGGTGACATCAGGTTTTTTGGAATGGTTTTTGTCAGTGTTGGCCTGAGAACATGCTGTGTGAAATGATAGCGATTACTATTAAATTAATGATGATAATTAAGTACCCACACACCAAAATGTAAAATAAAAGATAAAGATGGTTAGAACAAAAGAGAAGATAAAATATATAAAAGATCAATCCAGGTCAAATATCTGATAGGAGTTCTAGAAAGAAAAAGCAAAGAGCATAAAATTATTTAAAAAAATAACTCAAGAAATTTTCCCAGAGCTCAAAGAACGTGAATTTTCAGGTTGAGAGAAATTAGCACAAAAGAAAAAAGCTAGATGGAAAAAACAGCATCATGAAATTCCAAAAACACTGATCATAAAGAGAAGGTAATCCTTACCTCAAACCATAAACCAAAATTGATGCCAAGTAGACTATAGATTTAAAAATGTAAGTCAGAACTTGAAATCTTTTTTTTTTTTAAAGATTGTATTTATTTATTTGACACAGAGAGAGAGATCAGATCACAAGTAGACAGAGAGGCAGGCAGAGAGAGAGGAAGCAGACTCCCTGCTGAGCAGGGAGCCTGATGCAGGCCTTGATCTCAGGACCCTGAGATCATGACCTGAGCCGAAGGCAGAGGCTTTAACCCAATGAGCCACCCAGGCGCCCAGAACTTGAATCTTTTAGAAAAGAATATAGCATGTCTTTATGTCCTTACAATAGAGAAGTACTTTTTAAGTAAGTCACTAAGTTTATAACTTGTAAAGAAAGAAAAGTGACATGTTTGCCTACATTAAATATAAAGCTTCTATTTCATCAGAGGAGACTATATCAAAGACTGCCTAGGTGTCCATTTATCCTTTTGTCTCTTCCTACACATTGTCAGACTGGATTTCTTACCCTCACCTGCAACAAGATGTAGCCATGTGTTATAGAAGTGGACACCAAAAACAGTAAATTTTACCATATGCAAGTAAAAAGAAACACATAAAAGCTCAAAAAAAAAAAAGATGTAGCCATGTGACTGCATACTGGCCAGTGAAATGCATTCATTTAGGACAAGACACCCTCCGTCACTTTAACTCTATCTGGCTTACAGTATTTTCATATTTTCAGCATTCCTGAGGAGGGTTCAAGACATATTTATGAAGCACTGGCTTTGGACTCAGCACCAAGGTAGAGCAGAGAAACAGTCCTGATTTGTGGTTAAGGACATCACTCTAGAGCCTCTCAGCTCTGCCAGCTACCAGCCTTGTGACCTTGGACAAGTTACTTCACTCTTCTGTGGCTCATTTCCTTCACTCATAAAATGTGGGGCATAACAAGGACAGGGCCTACCACACGTAGGCATTGTAAAGTTTCAATAATATATAGTAAGCATTCAAATATCTTCTATTACTTTTTTTTCTTGAGAGAGAGAGAGAGAGCTGAGCATGTGATCCTAAGAGGGGGAGGGGGAAGGGCAGAGGGAGAGGGAAAAAGATCCTTAAGCAAGGTCCACATTTAGTGTGATGTCTGACACGGGGCTTGATCTCATGATCCTGAGATCATGACCTGAGCTGAAAATCAAGAGTTGGACGCTTAACCAACTGAGCCACCCAGGTGCTCCTCTTTTATTGCACTTTTTTTAAAGATTTTATTTATTTTTATTTTTGAGAGAGAGAGAGCATGAGCTGGGAGGTAGGGGAATGGAGGGGCAGAGGGAGAAGCAGACTCTGCTGAGCAGGGAGCCTGATGTGGGACTCAGTCCCAGGATCCTGGGATCATGACCTGAGCTGAAGGCAGACACTTAACCAACTTGACCAGGTGCACTTCTATTACATTTTTAAAAAGGATTTAATCATGGGGTGCCTGGGTGGCTCAGTTGGTTAAGCAGCTGCCTTCAGCTCAGGTCATGATCCCAGAGTCCGGGTATCGAGTCCCACGTCAGGCTCCTTGCTCAGCGTGGAGTCTGCTTTTCCCTCTGCCTCTGTTCCTCCCCACCCCTCGCTCATGCTCTTGTTCTCTCTGTCAAATTTTTAAAAAATTAAAAATTAATTAATTAATGAAAGGATTTAATCCACCATATGAGTGCCAAAATGGGAGGGAAATAATTACCAAAGCACCTCATCTTTTACTCTACTCTTCCTTGCTCTTCCTATTTCAGGAGACGATGTGTTTCCTCGGACTCATTCACTGCCTTCATTTTGCAGCTATCATACCATGATGTGGAGTAGACCATGCATCCGTCCACTCTCTAACTAGACCGTGACCCTCCAGAGGCAGGGTTCATTCATCTTTGTACTGTCACTGTGAAGAAAGATGGTTGCATACTCCAGGGGTTAGGGAAGAAAAGCCAATGCCCAGCATGGGGGTAGGTACTTCATAAATGTCACTGACTGGGGAGGTGGGGCCTTTACCTGGTCTTGAAGGATCAGTGGGAATCAAAAAAGAAAAGGGGAAACTTTATGAAGCATAGAAAATAAAAACTAAGATATGAAATTCAGAATAGCAGCATTTAACTCTCTCTAGAACTTTCTAGGAACTATTGTCATTGAACTTTAACCACACATACAAATTACTACTACTTCACACCAAAATTCCTCTGGTTGCAAATAAAATATGGCTTTTGAAAGTACTCTGGCAAGCATGAAACACAATATAAATGAAAGGAGGCTGTTAAAAGAAAACAGAATACACAAGAAAGAGAAATCGGCAAAGAGCATCATTTTGTTTCAACAAGGAGACACAAGTCCAACTCCCTCTCTTGTTCCTCAGTGTCTACATCAGTAAAATGGAGACGATAAAGAATACTTTCCTTTATGGGACTGATGAGGTGTTTAAATGGGTTAATAAATATGAAGAAGATAGAACGGTGTCTGGTATATAGTAAGCACAATAAATTGTTAGCTTTTAGATGATATTATAGATAAAATCCCATTATGATATGCTAAAGATCATTATAGCTACTCACTTCTGCGAAATAGCACTGTAATTAAACTGTCAAGGAGATTTGGAAACTCAAAGACGGCTACCAAGTCGCCCTTCTAGCCCCCGTTCCCAGGGAAACTTAACTCAGTTCCTTTAATTTTTCCTCATAGGTGTTATTTTCCCAACCTTTACTCATTGTCCCTTTCCTCCACAGCCCTGAAACTCAGAGGGACAAGAGAGGCTGACGTGTATGGACCTGTTATCCTGTATGTCCCCCCCACTCTCCCTGGTCCTTTCATCAACCCTGGTTAGTATCACCAGAGGTTTGTCTAGTTTCATTCATTTCCTTAAAGAAGTTAAGTTGCCATAGTTGATCGCTTTTATCTTTGTCTTCAATTTTACCAATGGCCATTCCCTTTTTTTAAATTTTTGAGATGTAAAAGTTTACCCTTTTTAGGGTACAGTCCTATGAGGTTTAACAAACAGGTACAACCCTGTAACCACCACCATGAAGATATACAGCATTTCAATTATCTCAAAAAGTTCCCTTATGTCCCTTTGCTGTCTCTATTTTATGCCCTACAGTCTTGCTTTTCCAGAAAGTCATATAAATGGAATCCGGTCATATGACTTTGAGCTTTCTGAATCTTGATTCTTTTACTCAGCATGACACATTTGAGATTCATCCATATTGTTGCATGTATCAGAAGTTAGTTCCTTTTTATTGTTCAGTGGTTCCATTGTTTGGATGGACTATAGTTTGTTTATCCATTCACTAGTGAGGGACCTCAGAGTTCTTGCCAGTTTTGGGAGCTTATGAATAAAGCTGCTATTTACATTTGCATATAGGTTTTTATATGAACATAAGTTCACTATGCTTGGGTAAACACCTGAAAGGATTCCTGGGTCATATGATAAGTGCATTTCAACTTTATAAGAAACTGCCAAACTGTTTTTTACAGTGGCTATACATTTTGCATTCCTACCAACAATGGATAAGAATTCCAGTTGTTCTGTACTCTCATCAGCACATGGTTATCGTTGCATTGTACTTTATTTTATTTTTAACTATCTTTTGTATGTGTAGCATTTGTTTTTAATTTGCATTTCTCTAATTATATTGAGCATCTTTTCATGGGCTTATTGAGCATTTGTACATTTTTGTACATTTTTAAATTTTCTTTTCAAGTCATTTGTCCATTTTTTTAAATTGTGGGGTTTTTTCTCTTATTTTTGAGTTTTGAGAGTTCTTTAAATATTCTAGATGCAAGTCCTGAATCACATATGGATTTCCTGCCTCCTTTTTATCCTCTCAAGGGACTACATCTGGTATTTCTGAGATGAGAACTGAGCAGCCTGTAGCCACTAGTCACAAGAGAGGCACTGTTTATGGAAGAAGATAGGGAAGGCCTTGACTGTATGGAAGCCCAGAGATTTTCACTCTGTTCATTCTATTCCATACAAGTTAGGACAATACTGAGGGTCTATGGTAAGAGGGAAGAAACGCACCAAATAACACAAATGTTTTCTAAAAGTGGGCCAAAACTATAAGGGAAGCATTAGTTTGGTAGCTATTTCACTTTGAGATTGAACCAAGAGGTACCATTTTCATTCTGCCCTTTCTCTTAGAGCAAAGACTCCCCCACTCTATTTCCCTTCTCTCCAGCTCCAATAGGACCCATCTGATTGGCTAAGCATCTGAGCCAGAATCAAAGAGGAATAAGATGTTGGTCCTGAGAGAAGACGACCATGGAAGAAGGAAAAGAAGTTCCTTGGTGCCCATCAGGGAGATTCAGTGTGTAGTGAGCAATGACTTTCCACGTTGCAACATCATTTAGACTCCTAGTGTACGTTTGATTGATAGCAAGATTTTTAGATAGGAAAGGCTTAGTGGTGGTAATCTCTTTAGGATTGCTAGGGGACCAGGAGGAGTATGAAGCTATGTTTTCGAAGCTCTTCACAAAGGATTATAAGTATCAATTCTCCATATCAAATAAGAGAAGAAGAGAGCAAAAGTGAAGCTTTCTTCTAAAACATTGTAATATCCCACCTCCTAGCCATCAAGGAAGAGTTAGGAAGACAATGAGCCCAATTCCATGTTTGTGTTTCTACTAATTCATTTTACACAGAGGAAAGATAGACAGATGATAGGGAAATAGATAGGTAGGTAGATAGATAGATAGATAGATAGGGAATCACAGGCTTTTAACTCCTAATCAAATAATACTAGAATTTCTGATTCCATATTACTTATTTGACTTGATATATGTTATGGTTTTGAAGCACCCATAGCCTCTAAGAAATGGAAAAAATACACACACACAACTTCAAATTGCCAGACCTTCCTATGATAAAGGTAAATAGCCAATCTATTTTCATTTCCTTTCTCTTATGTCAAAATAGACAATTAAATCCTAAACACAGAAGTGTAAATCCTATTGGCACAAATGATACCAAATATGCCCCCAGCAAGTCACCGAATGTCTTAACCTCTACAGCCCTTCTGTTGATCTCTATACTTTGGCTTGAGTATTTCCTTAATTATCTGTATTTACGTAGGTCTGTTCCACATCGTGGCACCCTGTGTAAGATGAGTGGTTCTGAAAACACATCACCATGGATCATCGGTTATAATGAGAAGTAGATTAACCCAGGGGCGTGCCATCAAATGATCTGCCAAAGGCACAGTTGACAAAGTCCTCATCAGTCAGTAGTGATATAAATACCATCCTCCGTGGTGGATCATTTGCAATGTGTCTCTCAGAGCTAAATCAGCACTCTAATTGCAACATCAGTTACGGGCCCTGCTCAGTGATGAGAGGGGCAAAGATATGAGGATGTTCTCAGCTGAAGCTATTTATACATGCCACGTAGTCCCTAATTATCTAGCAGGAAGGGGATGGGAAGAGGCAGAAAGTTGACCTGACTAAAAACTGAATCTACCAAGCCCCACTCTACACCATTCCGACAAGAGAAAATTTTAGGTACTCCCTTTCTAAGAAAAAAAAGGTAAGAAATTTAAATCCTACGAGGATGCATGCAGTCTACCCAGCTAGCAACTGGGATTTCACTGCTGATATTCCCTTTGATGCATGAGTTCAACATTCCAAGGGATTATAGGAAAGAAAACTAAAGTTTTATAAGCCCCAAATCAAATGAGCAGTCTTGATAGAATACTCCTTTTATCCTTAAAGGTGAAATAAAGTTATAGAGTAGAAAATTTATTTGGTTATTTTAGAACTTCAGTCAATAAAAAATCCAGATTTCGATATGAAAACTTCCTGGAACATAACATAACGATCATTAATTATGTATTCATAAATTGATATATTAAATGCCAGAGATTCAAAAATACAGTACAGGAAGAAAATATAGCACAGGAAGAGTATCAAATATAAGGTATTTTGGGGAAGATATAGCTATAATAATGACCACATTTATTTAGCATTTCTATGTGTCAGAGACTGCTAAGAACCTTGCCTATATTCTCTTAATAAATTCTTCTTACAACTCAATAACAGATATATTATTATCCACATGTTACTGATAAGGAAACTATGGGTCAGAAGGTTAATCGGGGCAAGTCACAAACCATTTAAGTGGAAGTATCAAAATTCAAATTCTCATCTCACTCCAGGCTTTACCCTAAAACACAAGTCTTTATTCTACGTATTTGGATCAGCCTGATAGCATATCCCATACATCCTGCTTCCCTATAGTGTTCACTGACCTATTTATGACTTTCCAAGGTAACTACTCTTCCCTGTGGATCTCCTTCATGCATCTTTAAGCTGTGAATCCAGTGTGAACAGTTTAACTTTCTACTTATACCTTAACTCACATCCAATAATGAGATCATCATTGGTCCAGCTTCTCTCTGCCGGGGGTGGG
>LNAC01000026.1:2362438-2484547 GCA_002007465.1 Ailurus styani
AAAAGGGGTGGGGGAGGGGTGGGGGGGGTGCAAAGATTTTGCACCAGGCCCCCTCATAACCTAGTGATTGCCCATGGTCAGGTACCTGGTCTTGTTCCAGTTAGCTGGTGGCTGGAGGGCAGGAGCAGAAGAGGGGAGCCCCACCCTGTTACCAGAGGCTGTGGGTAGTACTGGTAGGCCCGTTCCCCCTCCCCCACCCGGGCAGCGGCTGCAAAATCTCGGCCTTACCTGGATAATACAAATATGGTGAAGGGATTCAGAACATACCATTGTGAAGAGTTTTCTCTTCTGAACTCTCCCCATCTGCATAAAAGCAGAGCGTCCCAAAAGAATTAAACTGTTCTAAGTGCCCTCTTATCACTGGAGATCAGCACCAGGATAAGAAATCACCTAAACAGACATTGCTGCTAAGCTGTCATATCTATTTATTCTTCTAAGGACCAATTTATCTTCCCTAAAAGTCATTTCTTTTCCCATTAGTGCCCTTTTCCCCATCTTCTGCCTTTATGATGATGATCTATAAGCCCCCAGTTCTAACCATCTCCTTGAGTCACATTTTTCTGTGAATTCCCAAGTACAGAGATGAATTAAAAAATCTTTTTTTTTCTCTTACTAATCTGTATTTTTTTTCAGTTTAATTTATTGACCCCAAACCAAGGAGGGAAGAAGAAAAGTTTTTCTACCACAATGCAATAGTTTGAAACCATCAAAAAAATTATAAAAGAATATTTAATGACATGGAAAAAATTCACTGTCTTCTAAGTTAAAAAATAAGGTTACCAAACTCAAATGTGAGGCAGATTTCATTTTTGTAAATATATATTTGTATACATGCACTGAAAGTCTAAATGAATGTTCACTAAATTGTTAACACAATTCCCTTGAGGAAAAAGGGCAATTTTAACTCTACTTTTTATTTTATTTCATACTATTTGAAACTGTAATAATAAATTTGTATTACCTTTGATACTGAAAAATATGCAAATATTTTCTTTTCAAAAAAATAATAATCTATGTGTACGATTTGCAAAAACCATATTATTTTTAAGATTCAGCCATAAAAATCAAGATGAACTTAAAAATTAACCTGTAAAAAATATTCATTGCTGTATTAGCAAAATAAAATTTCAAAGAAAAAGCCCAATAATACAGCATTGAGCAAATAAAGTGATATCTACAAAACTGATATTTTTCCATTATAAACATTATTTTATGAGAAAAGACATGGCATGGAAATATGTGTACAATATACTAATTGGGGAAAAAACAAGTCACAAAACAATAAATTATAGCATGACTCATTTGATAATTAAAATGTACATGAAGGGCGCCTGGGTGGCTCAGTGGGTTAAACCCTCTGCCTTCGGCTCAGGTCATGATCTCAGGGTCCTGGGATCGAGGCCCACATCCGGCTCTCTGCTCGGCAGGGAGCCTGCTTCCTCCGCTCCCTGTCTCTCTGCCTGCCTCTCTGCCTACTTGTAATCTCTCTGTGTCAAATAAATAAATACAATCTTTAAAAAATAAAATAAAATAAAATAAAAAATAAAATGTACATGAAATACATTTATGTCCAGAAAATAATCTGGAAGAATTTAACAAAAAGTGAGTGGAATCACAGGTGGCTTCGGTTTCTTTTTTTTTTTTTTAAAGATTTATTTATTGATTCTAGAAAGAGAGCGAACACAAGCAGGAGGGGCAAGGGAGGGGTAGAGAAATTCTTAAGCAGACTCTCCACTGAGCTCAGAGCCCATCACCGGGTTAGACCTCATGACTCCGAGATCCTGACCTGAGCTAAAACCAAGAGTTAGATACTTAACCAACCTCACCACCCAGGAACCCCTGTTTTCCATTTCTATATTTTTATGTCTATTTTTTTTTTATCCTACAATGAACCTACATTGCATGTGTAACTTTTAGAAAGAGAAGTTGGGGTTTGGGGTTTTATTTGGGTTTGATGTAAATATTGATGGCTTTGACTGACATTTAGGGACTCTTCTTCATTCCTTGCAATTTCACTTGAGGCTGCTTAGAGCACATGGAGAAAAGCGTCAGTTTTTAAGGTTTTATAGTCATGACACAAAACACACTAGATTAGTAAGTGTACATCTTAACACAGAAAGCAAAGGCAACAACTTGATTGCCATATAAAGTTTTCTTTTTTATAAGGTTTTATTTATTTATTTATTTACTTACTTACTTATTTATTTAACAGAGAGAGAGAGAGAGAGAGAGAGAAAGCACGAGCAGGGGGAGCAGCAGGCAGAGGGAGAGGGAGAAGCAGGCTCCCTGCTGAGGAAGGACCCTGGGATCATGACCTGAGCTGATGGCAGAGACTTAATTAACTGAGCCACCCAGGTATCCCCATATAAAGTTTTCTTAATGGGTGTTATTTATTCATCATTCAGTGGCAGGTTGTCCCCAGAGGTTGGTTCTACTCTGATGCTGCCTCTATAGGGTCCTGTGATCCTCAGAAACCTGATAACAAAGTATCTTTGAGAATTCTTATTTGCAAACTTGCCAGCATACTGGAAAGTAATGGAAATGCAGATGAACATTCTAATTCAGTCCATCATTTCATATTAGCTGTAATCTAAAGAATCACCCTTATAAAAATCATTATCTTCCTCAAAATATTAAAAATACTTACCATGTAATCCAACAATTCCACTCTGGGTATGTACCCAAAAGAATCGAAGCAGAGACTTGGACAGATATTTGTACATCCATGTCCTTAGTAGCATTTTTCACAATAGCCAAAAGGTAGAAGCAACTCAAGTGTCCACCCACAGATGAATGTAAATGCATGTATGTGTGATGAAAAATGTATTTCATACTGTGGGTCATGGACAAAAGTGTTTGAAAGCATGTGTGAGAAAGCATATGTCCAGATACAGGAATTTGGGGGGAAAAAGAATTATAAATTAGTTAATTTTTATTAATGTACCTCTAATAGTAATCAGCAAAACATGGCGGCATGCAAGCCCTTAGAGTTCCTACTTTACTACTTTCCTTTTTGGAAGCCTATTTCTTTCTGAATTCACTTCAACACCTCCACAATCTCCACAGGATTTCCACCTCTCTAGTCCCTTTGTTGATAATTACATTTAGGCCTACACTGAACTAAAGTATACTTGAAATCTAAGGAGTAAAAGATATGTTTAGTCAATAAAGAGTGGAAGTCTGAAATATTTTATTCTACTTAAGTAAACAAAGATTTTTATTATCCTTCTAGCACGTTAAATTTTTACGATTTTGCTGATATGCCTATGAAAATCTTATCTTTTCAATTTCTTGACCCTTGACAAAGGTTAAGAAGAGACCCCATGGGGACAATGTCGGAGGTCAGCCCAGGCTGAAGTGGCCAGCCAACTGACATCAAGTGGAACGATGAACAATCATGTTAACAGATCAGAAATTTCTATTTTTATGTGAAATCTCCTGTTTTTAAATGTTGGCAACCAATTCAAAATAATTTTAAGCACTTTAAAGGACAAATAAAATATGTCCATAAGCAGTCCAGTTTATGACCACTTGTTCCAGAAGTCCACTAGAGAAGACTTAACAATTACTCTTCAGAGCATCCCTAACTTCACCCCATTCTCACCTCCACCCCTCCCTTACCCTGGAATTAACGGCTCTTTGATCTGACTTATTAGAGCAATTTTTATGTATCCTTATCATGCTCGTTACATTCTGTGAAAGTTTTGCTGTTGTTGTTTTTGTTTTTACATAACCATCTGCCTTGCTAAAGATCACTATAATTTAATGTCGAACCCTGAGCTCGGCGCTCTGTTAGAATTTAGGGAAATGAGTTTGAGCCCTAACTCTGACAGGACACAACTTTGACTGAATCCCTTGATCTCTTTAGATTCAGTTTTTACATCTAAAATGTGAATTAATAATAATTATGGATAAAATGGGGCTGCATTACTATCTATAGCAATGGAAATAAAGTGAGATAACAGCAATCCAACCTTCCTTGAAGCCTTCAAGGAAGAATCCTTGAGTGTAAATAGAGTTTCAAAAAATAACTATGATAATAGGTGGAATATTGAGTGCTTACACGTGGAAGGCACTTTCTAGATGCTTTATGTGGTCCCCAAATCTTCACAACAATTCCATAAGTTGCTTATCATTATTCACCTTAAAGATATGCTCCACTTCAAAGCCACTCTCTTGAGCATACCCCTAACTTGCAACAGTGTAAAGTCTGAGAATGGGGTCTTTCCTTTCATCTCTTTGGTTCCTAAGGCAAGAAAATGGACTTACATGCTCATGTCCTCTATATTCTTTTTGTAAAGATGGATGTTTACATTTCTTTATGAAAAAAAAAATCCATAAGTAGTGACTGGGCTGGATGGATGGTTGATTGGGAGGACAGGGAAAGGGGTTGGCCAGAAATTGATTTTAAACAGATTTCTCTAAGGAGATAGAGTTTGAAAAATGTTTTCACCAAAGGGAAGGAGAGAGCTGAGCAGATGTGGAATGGGAGCTCGTTCATGCCTCCTGGGCCCCCACCCCCACCTATCCCAGCTGGGGACAGGATGACCACAGATGCTGTGTCACCAGCCAGGCAGGAACTGGGGCCAAGATGACAACTGTCCTGGGAAAGGGGGAGACTGCTCAGACTTCTGGCAAGTCCTTTATCTTGGTGATGGTAAGTCTTTCCATTCATTGTGGAAAGGTAAGTATAGGAACCTAATAGACAGTCATCAGCTAAGGAGTGTTCACTTTATTTTTTTTTAATTAATTTTTTTTTAAAGATTTTATTTATTCATTTGACACAGAGAGAGAGATTACAAGTAGGCAGAGAGGCAGGCAGAGAGAGAGGAGAGAGGAGGAAGCAGGCTCCCTGACGAGCAGAGAGCCCGATGTGGGCCTCAATCCCAGGACCCTGGGATCATGACCTGAGCTGAAGGCAGCGGCTTTAACCCACTGAGCCACCCAGGCACCCAAGGAGTGTTCACTTTAATGCAGTTCTTACTCAGTTCTTATTTAAAGATTAATCCCTGGTGAGTAGTTGGTGTTCTCTTGCACATTTTTAAAAAGATTTATTTATTTATTTTAGAGATACAGAGAGAGTGTGTGTGTGTGAGCAGGGGGAGGGGCAAGGAGAGGGGAAGCAGACTCCCTGCTGAGCACAGGGGTGGGGGTAGGGGGCTCCATCCCAGGGCCTGAGATCATGACCTGGGCCAAAACCAAGAGCTGGACGCTTAACCAACTGAACCACCCTGGAGCTCCTCTCTTGCATATTTTAAAAGGTCTTATCAGCATTATTCCCTCAGGAGAGTGGGAAACACTATTCTACACATAGTTTTTATGTCATTGCCATTATTAGTCCTTACCATTTATTTCTAAATAACTGTATACAAGAAAAGGAAATAAAACACTCCCAGAGACCTTTACAAATTCAGATAAATTTGCCCTAAAAAGGGGCTTTTGGTTACTTAGTTTGTGAAGAGCTGTTTTCACAGTCCAGAGCCGTGGTATATGAGTATGATGGCATACCCACCACAGTAACCTGGGAAGGCTTTGGGCAGATGACTAGCTGAGGAGCAGCCAACACTTGTATCCAGGTTTCTATTCCTAAAGACAGAAATAGTTTGAAGAGGGAGGATCCTGCAGGGACATTTTGAGCAATGCTAAGGAGATAAAAATGACAAGAGCCAGACTAAACCAGATTAAACCAGATGAGAATAGCAGGTGGGGCTTCAAGGGGTGCCAGGGCCAAGAAGAAAGAATGTCCTCAGTCACAGGGCATGAGGTCAGAGGGACACCCTGGGGTGGCCTGTTGTCCAGCCTTCAGTGTCCCATGGAAAAAGCATGGGTTGCTCCAAGCCACTGAGCAGATCTGCGTCCCCTAGGGAGCAAATACTTGCCCAGTAGTCCATAGAATGACCCACTTCTTTTTTTTTTTTTTCTTTTCATTTTTCCAGAAGAAATGAACATAGCAGTGCACTAACAGCTTGAAACCCAGCCTAGCTGACTGGCATCATGGGAGTCAACCAGCCTGTTTTGTGGAGGACATCCAAATCTGAACTGAGATTTCCTTGCTTCCCACTGGGTCAGTCCAATGGGATGCCCATGCCCCACATCTCCCATGAGTAAAAAAATAAAGGATAATTTGAAAAATCTGTTTCTCACCATAAGAGTGCCAGCAATTAGGAGAGAGTGTGGTGTTCTCCTTACTTTATCCTCAAGATAATCCTATAAGGGATATATCATTCCTTTGGCCTATAGTAAGAAAACCAAGACATAAAGAGGTTAAGTAATCTGCCTCAACATGTCAATATTTTTTTAAAAATCCTCTGTAGCTCTAGAATCCAGATGCTTAAACACTAAGCTATACTCTCTTTCAATGAGATGATACATGGAAAGTGCTTTAACAGTGCCCTGCCATAGAGAAATTCAATAAATATTGGCTACTGTTATTATTCTCTTGTTACATACAGACATTTATATTCTAGCTAAAAAGTATCAGCTAAGATTATCAGTTGACTAAAAAATTATTTAAAATAACAGTTTAATAGGGGAGCCTGGGTGGCTCAGTCAGTTAAGCGTCCAACTCTTGATTTCGGCTCAGGTCATGATCTCAGGGTTGTGGGGTTGAGCTCCACATTGGGCTCCCTACTCAGTGGGGAGTCTGCTTGAGATTCTCTCTCTCCCTCTACCCCTTCCCCTCCCCTGCACATGCTCGCTCTCACACTCTCTCTCTCTCAAATAAATAAATCTTTTAAAAAAATAACAGTTTATTAAAGTATATTCCCTGGAAACTTCTACTAGGTGTAGGTAGTACCTATTGTAGCCAGTCACCAAGATGGCCCCCAATGGTCCCTGGCTCCTAATAGTCACATCTTTGCCTTAGTCTTCTTCCATCATATTGGGGTTGACCTATATGATCAATAGGAATAATGAGGAAGTGAAGAATGTCACACTTCTGAGACTAGGTTATAAAAGACATTGTAGTTTTTTAGTTTCTCTCTCTTACGTCCCTCGATCTGGGATAGGTTACAGACCATGTCATGAGTAGCCCTATGAAGACACAGCTGTGGCAGAGAACTGAGGTCTTCTGCCTGTAGCCATTTTGAAAGTGGATTCTCCCCTGTCAAGTCTTCAGATGACAGCAACCATGGCCAACATCGCAACAGCAACTTCATGAGAGAACCTGAGCCAGAACTACAAGCTAAGCCTCTCTGGGTTTTTTGGCTATCAGGAACTATGTGAGATAATACCTATGTGAGAGAATTACTGTTCAAAGGTACTACATTTGGGGTAATTGTTATACAGCAATACATAACTAATACATTATCTCCTCTAGAAACCTTTCACTGACCCCACCCCACCCCGGTGTTTTATACTCTCTCTACCTATTCTGACTCCCAAGTTTTCATCTCACCCTTCCCTTCTAGACAACGAGCTCAAGGACAGGGACTAATACTATCCCTGGTCTTTGGATTCCCAGGATCTAGCATAATGCAATAATTGATATGGATTTCAATAAGTATGTATTATTGGACTGAACTATCTCCACTTACTATATGTCCTTTTTTAAAAAAATATGATCTGTAGTTCAGACTTTTCATGAATTCAGGTACTTCTTGCCATTTAAACAACTAGGCCTGCTTTTTATTCAACTAGTATTTGGTTATTAAAGTTAATACTAAATTTGTACTATCCAGGATCGTAGAGATGTCTTTTTTATTTATGCAGTAGAATTGTATCAACTTTTAACAGAAGAAGTTTAGTAGTGTTTAAGGTAGCAACATTCCTGTGCTTTCAAAGCCATTGTGCCATTAGCCCAGAATATTTCTTTTTTCTAAGTGATATCAAGTACCTGGGGGAAAAAAAGCTCACCAATGGAAAAAGTAAAATAATTTCCTAGAAAATATTGCCTGAGTTGGAGATTAAATTGGTAATTAGGACTAAACTGGAGTTTGAATTTTTTAATTTATATTTAATTCACAGACTATAACTATTGTTATTAAAGATATCAGTTGATTCTATGGTTTATTCTGTACTCTGATCCTGTGGAAAGCAAAGTCGTCATTTTTTCTTAAAATGTAATATAAAACTTGAGTGATCATAACATTTCTTATTTTGTATTTGTAAAATAAGAAATGCCTTAAAGACATATGAACATCTTAAGTAAATGGAAAGCAGTCCACGTCAATGCATCCTCCATCATGGTCATTACCAAGAATTTGCCACTTCTAGGAGGGTCTATGCTCAGGGAACCAGCAAAGGCCAACCTCATCATTTCAAAATTGTCCTCTATCCTTGCTGCAAAATATGCTAAAATCCAACAAAGGAATGGATGCCCATTCCTGTCAACATGTCCCCAGATGAAGAGAAGTTTCTCAGCCCTACGTGTTCTGAGGTCCATCTCTGCGCATTGACACAATACACATTCAAAGGTGTGTTTGGGAGGAAGAGGGCAGAAGGTGGGGATTTTAGCACAAAACAGTAACTCACCAATAATGAAGTTGTAGAATCCCACACAAATAACATCCTCAGGTTTATATCCTGTTGCAGTCTGGCCTGGAGAAAATATTTGAAATAAAACAGATGAGTATTCAACATCAATGCAGTAAGTTGAAGAATGAAGAGTGAGAATAGAAGCTATCTCTCTCATGTACACAGCCGGGAAACTGAGGACTGAGGACTGGAACTATCTAACCCTCCCCCTCCCCCAAACACACACACACACACACACACACACACACACACACACACACACACACACCTTACTTTTTTTTTTAAGAGAGGTGGAGGAGAGGCAGAGGGAGAGAGAAAATCTTAAGGAGGCCTCACAGCTCCACGCCCAGTGCAGAGCCTGACACGGCTTGATCTCACAACACTGAGATCATGAACTGAACTGAAATCAAGAGTTGGATGCTTAACCAACTGAGCCACCCAGGAGCCCCACACACCCCTTACTTTCCACAATATATTAACAGAATTTTAATTCTGTTACTCCATTGTCTTCACTATGATGCCTTGACTAATCCAGGAAATTTTTGTCCAGGCAGATAACTTGATTGTTCATTATAGGAACTTCCCCCAAAAGACCCTTCACTTCTTCAATAAGAAGCATTAACAGATAGTTAACACCCTAAAAATCTTCAAATCCTTCAACTCAAAATCCTTGTCATGCTGTTTATAATCCTACACTGTTACATCATTATCCTTACCCAACCAAGCCCCCTCCCTGGAAGACAACTCTAAACCAAACTTTCAATTTGCAATAAAATCTAACCTTGCCTTTTCCCCTAGGAGACATTACCCAAACTCTGTCTAGGTGGTCATCTGTCTTACCACAATAAACAGCTTGTGTCAGTGATATTTGGAGAGCCAGCACTCAACAAGAGCTTAGTATGGGTCTAGCAATAAACTAAAAGAGTTGGAGATTAATATATGGCCTTTCTGCATATCCCAGCATTTGCCACAGTATATTCTGAGAGATGTTAAGAGATATTACTTTTGTTTAAAAGAAAAATGTTTCTGGGCACCTGGGTGGCTCAGTGGGTTAAAGCCTCTGCCTTCGGCTCAGGTCATGATCTCAGGGTCCTGGGATCGAGGCCCGCATCAGGCTCTCTGCTCCTCAGGGAGCCTGCTTCCTCCTCTCTCTCTGTCTGCCTCTCTGCCTACTTGTGATCTCTCTCTCTGTGTGTGTCAAATAAATAAAATCTTTAAAAAATAATAATAATAAATAAATAAATAAATAAAAAATAAAAGAAAAATGTTTCTGTGGCCAAACAATTTGAGAACTGCTGAGTTAAGGATAAAATCCATTATTTCTTTACTGCAGGACTTCTCAGGGCCTTTAGTATTCCACTCAGTATCAAAAACATCCAAGAGGGAGTTATTAATATACAGCCAAAATATATTTGAATGCTTTCTCCTAAATCTCCTAAAGCTCACTAAATTCTCACTGGATACCATAGGGGTGATGGATAATTTCATCGAACCTTTCACCCTGCCTTTTTTCCATAGACCATTAACAAGACAATATTGCCAGAAAGTAAAATAAATGACTACGGCTGTCTTAGAGCTCAGCAACAGCTCCAGGATGATTTCAGGGCTGCCTTGAGTTATATAATGAAGACGTTGAAGGAACAGGATCAGCCTGAATCCCACCAGCCTGAGGTCTCTATGTCCTGAGCCATGCTTAGGTGGTTCCAGCCCTCCCGTGAAACGGAATGCTAGCTGTCTAACCTGCTGGGAGCTCCTCAAGGTTTGCCTACATTTACAAGTGCCAGACATCAACTGGCTAAATCTTCCAAGTTGCTGATCCATGCTCAAAGGAAGGCTCCCCTGGCATAGACTCCTCAAAAGGAGGAGGCACATAGCATACACTGCCTCATTAACAGCTAAAATCCTCAGGCTGGTATCTTTATTTTGCTGTGCTTTTTATGGAGATCTCCACTGAAAGGACATTCTTTAAGTCAGCACTTCCAGCTCTGACTTCCCTGGTTTGGGTTGAGGAGGGGAAATTGATTGATCCTTACTGTGCATTTTCTATGTGCCTGTCATGACATATGGCCCTCTACAGTCTTCATCTCGTGTAAGTGACACAACCACAAGAAATGATGAGTGCCTGTTTATATCACATTTATATCACAAAACTATCGTGACTGTTTTACTTATTTTCAGTTACAGTGCTCACAGCAACCCCGGGTGGTAGACAGTTATTACCCCCACTTTCTAGGTAAAGAAACTGAGGGATTCAAAGGTGAAGCAGTTTGTCTAAGATCACACAGGGGGTCAGTGGTAGGGCCAGAGGTGAACACAGGCCATAGATCTGACCACACTATCATTATCCTCCATCTTCCATACCTGCCCTACTAGGTGAGAAAACCAAAGCTCAAAGAAGTTAAGTGTCTCACTCAAAAGCACACAGGAAGTGGCAGAACTGGAACCAGAATCCCTGTCTGCCTACCAGTCCTTGTTTTCTCTCTAAACCAACAGTTCTTAAAGCATGGTCCCCAGACCAGACCATCAACGTCAGTTGAGAATTTGTAGAAATGCAAGCTCTCGGGCCCCACCCCAGACCGACTGAATCTGAAACTCTTGTGGGGCCCAACAATCTCTCTTGTAGGAAGACCTCCAGCTGATGGTGATGCAGACTGAGGTTTGGGAAGCCCTGCTTTGCATCGTGCTACCTTCTGTAGAGCACCGAAGCTTGAGATCACCTTCGAGGGCTCTAAGGACTACACCATCCAGGGGTTAGAGGCTCTGAGAAGTTAAGAGAACCAGCAGGTACCACCAACTGCCTACCTAGGAGAGAACTTGGATTAGAGCCAGCATATTTCACTGGCTTGTCAATAGCCAGGCCAGTGGTTGCTCTTTTTCCCCTTGACTATTCATGGAGCAGGAAAAGAACGGTCTGTGCTCCCGTCTGTGGTCAAGGGGAAGATAGGTCCTCTCCTTAGCCATCCTTGACCCTGCCATCCTCTTCTCAGATACAGAGACTCTCAATGCATTTCAGTTCAATGTTTTCCCACTTTTGCCTGCCTGCTCTGTCTGTTCCTACTTGCAACCTTTCTTGTCCTTAAGTTCCTTCCTCTTTGGGAGGAAATACTTCTGTGGCAACACCAGCTGATGTGCTGCCCTCCTGGTTGGTACCTGGTGCAATGAAAAAATTCTTATAATTCTTGAGGCCCTCCCTTCTGACGATGAAAGGGAAGGATGGGAACCCCCCACTGCCCAGCTGGGCCAGGGTGGGCACTAGGGGAGGGAAATATTAGGAGAGAACAAAAAAAAAAGAAAGAAAAAGCAGTAAACAAAAATACGTATAATTCTGAAATCAAGCTTTTTTTTTTCCTTTTTTGTTCCAAGGGTCAATTCAGTAGCTACGCGCTTATGCTTTCCTCACCCACTGCGTCTCTGAAATACTTAAGATCCCAGCTTTCCCTGACTCAAGCTGTTGTCAAGAGGTTCGGTGTATATACAGGAGACAGAGCAATAAATTGATGTTTACGGAGGAGAAAAAGAAGTTAGGGAATCTTTAATGGTTCAGGGGTGGGAGCCTGAAAGGCCTTTGATGGAAGACAAAGAATTTGTGGCCAATAGCTGTACCACAGGGGAAAGGGAGAGAGCCACAGATATAAGAGGAGGAAGCTAAGCTGGCTCCAAGGTGCTTATTTGCAGTCGGGGATCAAATGCATACTATTTTTAAAGAGCATTCTCCTTCCTTAACACAAGTTAATGTGAGCTCATTGAGTTTCTTTAGGCCACACATCCCAGTGCAAGGCCGACATGGAGTGCTCTGATTTGGTTTCCAGGCCGAGGATGGGGACCTCCTGTGGGAGAACATGCTATGTACCGACTACAGTTGCAAGGAGGAGAGTGTGAAAGAGCCAACCATCTCTGTTTTTGCCTCTTGATGGTTTCCAGTGATCTATCAGTCTGTTGGTTTGTTTTGTGCTTGATCTGGAATCTTGGTTTTTATTGGCTTACACTGAAACCAGTTAGTACCAGCAAGGGCACCACATTAAGAATCAGCAAGCCTGACCTGATTCATCAAAAAAAGAGTATGTGCAGTGTTGAACATGGACATGAGACTCAGGGAGAACATTCCGCAGCTGCGAGTCTCCAGATCCTGGTCAGCTGTCTTGAGGGTTAGATGAGAATATGCATGTAATTGTGGCTGACTGTTAGCTATGAGTGTTCCATTCACACTTACTGGGAGTTTAGCGGGGTCCTGCCCCTGTGCTGAGCCCTACAAGATCCAGAGGGGCTCTCTTTGCGGGGGCAGGTCTGGTTTGCACCATCACCAGCCCCACCCCCCCAAACCCGGCCCAGTGAATCTGGATAATCTCTATAAGCCCCTAAATCTCTGTATCTCCTCATCGAAAGAAATACATATTTTCCGGGGGGTCACAGGAAGCAAGTCAAGGAGATCCCCTGAAAGTTTCAAACTGCTATGCCAGGCTAGCAAAAGATAGCACTGAAATGTGTTATATGAGTGGAATACCCACTTTTTAACTTCTGATATTAATATTGGTTGCACTTTTACTGCTATGGTATAATAGAAGGAACCTCTGAATCAGGAATTAGGCCTGCATTTAGGTCCTGGTTCTGCAGTTCTGTCACTTACTAGCTGTGCAACTTTGAGCTAGTCACTAAACTTCCCTGGGCCTCAGTTTCCTTATTTAAGAACTAGGCTAACATTATCTACCCTACATGTTGTTGAGGAGAGGCACAATGGCTTCTCCCTCTCCTTCTGGAATGGCTGCATCCTTCTTATCACCTAGAAACCACGATCTGGTTTCCTCTCACCACCCTAAGATTGCTGCCCACAAGCGTCCAGTTTGCTTTGGGCATATTGTAAGAACAGTAATTATATGGAATTCATCATTTATTGCACACTTAATGCATGCTAAAGACTTTACGTGTATTATAGCAAATGGTCCTTACCAACTCTGCAAAGTAGAAATCACCCTTCTCAGTTTGGAGACAGGCTCACAGAGGTCATTGTGTGGCATTCATAGAGCTAATAACCTGAGATTTTGACCCACACCTGAGTCTGCACACTTAATTACTGCTATTATCACTGTTCTCTTCTTTTGCATACTCCTTGGATGAAGAATGCAATCTATCTGGACTGAAGATCCCAAGTCCTGACTCCTAAATCTTCACATTAAACCGCATGGAAAATGTCTACCGCACAATTTCAATTATAATCTGCTTTCCCACCCTCAGGCCTCCAAAATAACTGCCATTATAAAAAACTTGATGTAATGTAATCTCGACCTTAAAAGTTATAAAAAGTCTCCATCATAAATGACAGATAATGTTTCTAGAATAACATCTATTTTGGTTAGTTCTTACGTTTTTGAAAATATTTGACGCATAATATGCAATACACAGACACACAGAGTCCTTAAAGCTTTTTTTTTCCCTCTTCTTTTTTCCCACAAAAGCCACAGAGAAAAATTTTCCCAGGACCCAAGCTCAGGATATTCCTGATACCAGATACCTCCACAAGTTGGGCCACTGTCAGTGGGACAGAGAAGCTGCCAAGAAGCCAGGCCATTTCCACTCCACATTTGGTCTGAGGCCAGAGTGTTGTCTTTCAGCTTTTAGAAAGACCTCCCAGGGTGAGGTGGACCTAGCAATGACCATATGTGACCATCATGGCCTGCAGGGTGGAGAAAAAAAGGTAAAAACCTTTTCAATGGCCAAGATCTTATCTGCAAAAGCTGGAAAACTCTTTTTCCAATGCAAAAACAGAACCAGTTCAAACTAATCTTTACCTGAGGAGGCAGGGAGACCTAGTTCAATGGTCTAGGTCATGGTAATCAATTTCTGAGGAAGACCTTGTCCTAATGCTGTGGGCCTCATACAGCAGGCTCCATCCTACAAGGTTGATCACAGTATGTTTATCTTGCATTACTCCCAAGTGAATCCCAAGGACTGTTATGATCAGCTTGGTAAAACCCCCTGCCACGGAGGCCCATGCATGGGCATGCCATGTGACACAGTGCTGATCTAGAACATTGAAAAAGGAATATGTTGAAACAGTGTGAAAGGAGAGACTTTTTAATGTCTTTTGCTTTATGAGATATGACATCTACAGGCTTTTGTAGAAGAACATCCTTGGCCTCTAGTATGGCATGGGGATGGAGGCAGTGAAAAGGGAAATGCCTAAAGTCACTGAAAGTCCCTAGTCCATTCATTCAACAACTATTTAGGGTGGGCCCACCACATACCAGGTAAGGTGCCATGTGCTGCTGATACAAATGCCCAAGAGCAGGCATCACTCATGCCCTCTTGAAACTTGGTATCTAGGGGGGAAGTCAGTCAACAATCAAATAACACATATGTCTATGAAAAACTAAAGCTGTGACAAATGCTAAGAAGGAGTGGTCATGGGCTTTTGAGAATTTCAGAAAATCTGACTTAGAGAGGTTAGTGAGGGCTTCCCTGAGAAAGCAATGCTCCCACTGAGATCTAAAGGATGAGTAAGCACTAGCTAGACAAAGCAATAGGGGTGAGAGGCAAAGTCTTGGCCAAGGGAATAGCAGATTCAAAGACTTCGTGTTGAGAGGGAGCCATCTTGGTGGGAAGACAGAAGAGCTGAGACCTAAGCATCACCAGAAAGGTCAACCGGTCTTTAAACACCTCTGGCGTCTGATGTCTAAATTCCACCATTATTAAGGCATGCTTTGGGTTAAGATTGTTTTCCCCTTCAAGTGCTCTTTTATGCTCAGAGGAATAAACTATTAAGGCAAATGAATGATTTTATCTGATCACTATCTTCCTAACAGCACAGGTCATGGCCACAAGTCCTGGGGATTAGTTCAGGGGTTTGGATTGGTGGTGTTAAAATACACACACACACACACACACACACACACACACACACACACACACACACATTTTATGAGATTTTGCTGGATGGTGCTAGCAATCAGGCATTTAATAAGGGGAATTTCTATGAAACTAAAGGAAAAACAAAGATTGTTAGAAACCCAGCTTCTGAGTCCAGAGGGGCAGCCAGTCAAGATTTTTAGGCTTGAGTTTGAAGCATCTTTAGAAGGTGGACCAAGGATGGCAGTGCCCATCTGATTAATTTTCCTGGTGTGGAGTCTGAATGCCTCTGCTGATGGTATCAGGTGCTCCAGGGAACTTTCTGAATGGTGCACACAGCAGAAGGCATGAAGGTTGCCCAGACATAATCTGTTGTCATTTCTTTTTTAAGTTTCTATCAAGTCATCCAGCTTCAGCTTACAGGACTTCAGGAAAAGGGCAGTCTTTTTTTTTTCTTTATTTTAGTTTTTATTTTAATTCCAGGAAAGGGCAGTCTTTTTTTTTTTTTTTTAAGATTTTTATTTATTTATTTCACAGAGGGAGAGAGATCACAAGGAGGCAGAGAGGCAGGCAGGGCGGGGGACGGGGAAGCAGGCTCCCCGCTGAGCAGGGAGCCGGATGCGGGCCTGGATCCCAGGACCCTGAGATCATGACCTGGGCCGAAAGCAGAGGCTTTAACCCACTGAGCCACCCAGGCGCCCGGAAAGGGCAGTCTTAATTCCAAACCAGAAGAGAGAAAAAAACCTAGAAACTTTAATTTAGAGAGTTGTAACCAGATAGTAGAGCAAACTAAAAGAATTCAGGACTTAGTAAGGATTGGCAAAATATACAAGACAGAGCCCACAAGGGTGCACTATAGTTTTCTACTGAAACAAAAAACCAAATCCTTTCTATAGTCACTCCTATTTCTCCATTTCAAAGATAATCAAAGGAAGACTAATTTGTTTGTGAAGTAAGTGTGGTCTCATTACTCCTGGCCTGATTATTTAAATAAGTGCAACAAGAGCTTGCATAGGCCCAGATTTGAGTTTGCTGGGCTGGAACTTTTCATTAGAAATTCTAGATTGGACTTTTAAAAACCTCTCAAGGGGCGCCTGGGTGGCTCAGTTGGTTAAGCAACTGCCTTCGGCTCAGGCCATGATCCTGGAGTCCCGGGACTGAGTCCCACGTCTGGCTCACTGCTCAGCGGGGAGTCTGCTTCTCCCTCTGACCATCCCCCCTCTCATGCTCTTTCTCATTCTCTCTCAAATAAATAAATAAATAAAATCTTAAAAAAAAATAAAAAATAAAAGCCTCTAAAGGCTAGGAAGTCAAGCCAAAAATTCACTACCCTATTTTTCCTATAATACCTACTGATTTGGGTGAATTCCTCTCTTCTCAGTATCCCTCAAATATTCTAAGATTCCTGGGTCTGCCAAGAAATGACCTTCCTTACTCACCTGTAAGGTGGGGAATGCTGTAAGCCAGAGATGAGTCAGCTTTCCTAAGGTGGGGGGGGTGGCTTATAAGCACTAGCACCTTAAAATCAACCTTGGTTCCTGAAAGCTGTCGGCTCATATCTGATTTGATCCATATCATTCTCAAATATGATATTCCAGTCAAAGTCTTGTTAATATAACTGATGTTTCTAATTGTGTCTTATTACAAGAACAGATTCTTATTGAACTTATGCAAATAACTATATTGTCATGAAAATAAGAATGCTAAGAGTTTCCACATTCTGGAGGGATCAAGTAGAGAAAAGCAATGTTTCAATGCTGTTTACAAAAGTGTAATATTGCAAATTTCTAAGAATTTCACACAATTTCTGGAATATTTATATTAGTAACATATATCCATATACATATAACCTAAGATTTATCATCACTTTTTTAATTAACATATAATATATTATTTGCCCCAGGGATACAGGTCTGAAAATCATTAGCCTTACACAATTCACAGCACTCACCATTACACAGACCCTCCCCAATGTCCATCACCCAGCCACCCCATCCCTCCCCCCACCCCCAACAGCCCTCAGTTTCCTGAAATTAACAGTCTCTTATGGTTTGTCTCCCTCCCCGGTCTCATCTTGTTTCATTTTTCCCTCCCTTCCCCCCATGAACACACACACACACACACACACACACCCCATATCTTCTTTATCCATTCATCTGTTGATGGACATCTAGGTTCTTTCTACCAGCACTTCTTATTTAACAATGTTTCCCATGTAATTTAACATACCAAATAATTCTAATTAGCTTAAGATCTCTCTTTTACAAAGTGAGACAGAAATCCTTTGAGATTTTCCAGGAGTGCTCTGGGAAATCTCAAAGTTAGTTTGGTGTAAAAAGACTCCACTCAGAATTTGATTTTGGAAAATTGTCAAAAATGTCAAAAAGTTTGAACACTTGACTACATAGGCTCACAAGTCACTGTGAAACAATACCCAGTTAGCCATTTAACCAAAGTGACAATTAAAAGACTTCATAGGCAAATACAGAAAGTTACATAGTTGTAGAAAAAAATGTATATATAGCTCTTTTAATAATGAGAATACTTGGTTTTCTTAAGTAATCAAAGACTTATAAAGACAACATGAAGCATGGGAAATTATTTTAGGACAAAATGCTGATTGCCCAGGCAGGTTACTTAAAATGTAAGGAAAAATTTTTTACAGTGTTTTATTATGATCAGGCCAATAATCTAAGAAAACTTTGTTTTAACAGAGAGAGAAAACCAGTTCTAATTTTGTGTCAGTATACTAGTTAGTAATACAAAGGCTAATTTTTTTAAAAGCCCATATAAATAAATCCATCCAATTTTGGCAAGCTTTGATCACTCTTTAAAAAAAATTCCTTTGCCAAGATTCCTTTTCCATAAACCTTCTAAAAAAATTATTTTTATTCATTCAGCTTTTGTCCTACTCTGTCTTATTTCTAAGTCTGGAACAATTAGTCATCCCACTTTAGAACGAAATTTCTCTTTTTCCTTTAACCAAAACATATACTTCATACTTTCACTTATCAAAAACACATCTTACTTTCCTTGCACAGAGTTATTTAGTATTACTTTTATTATTTCTAGTAGATTCATTTACACAATATGGATTAGAATTTTTAACCATTAGTAACCCTCATTTTCAGTGAAAACCAGGAATCAGGCAGTTGTGAACTGTCACATACTATCATTCTGTAGCAAATTTATGAACACATCATTTCATAATTCTCTAGAGGTGTATCTTTCTCACAGTATAATTTTTCATGTTTATTAACAGTCTCAAATACATTTAGCTTCTCTACTCTGTATAAAAACAAGATTCCAAAAGTAGATAAACTTATGTTTGGCAATTAATGTTTCAATGTTTTATCTTCCTTGGAAATAATCTAGCTATACAATGAATATCCATCATTTAACTGAGTATAGCCCTAAAGTTTCAAAATATCAAAGAGATTTTTGCAACTATTTTTTTTTTTTAATTCCAGAATAGGGGAACTCCAGCCACCTAGGTGGCTCAGTTGGTTGAGTGTCAGACTCTTGATATGGGCTCAGGTCATGATCTCAGGGTTGTGAGATCAAGCCCTGCTTCAGGCTCTGAACTCAGCCGGGAGTCTGCTTGAGATTATCTCTCTCCCTCCCCCTCTGCCCCTCCCCCACTAACCCCCTCATGATCATGCTTTCTCTCTCTTTCCCAAATAAATTCAAAAATCTTTTTTTAAAAATTCCAGTAACATTAACATACAGCGTTATATTAGTCTCAGGTGTACAATACAGTGATGACTCTTTAATTCCTGTCATTTGTTTAACCCATCACCCACCCATCTCCCCTCTGGTGATCATCAGTTTGTTCTCTATAGTGAAGAGTCTGTTTCTTGGTTTGCCTCTCTCAGTCTCTTTTTTTCCTTCACTAATTTTTTTGTTTCTTAAATTCCACATATGAGTGAAATCATATGGTGTTTGTTTCTCTCTGACTTACTTCACTTAGCATTATACTCTCTAGTTCCATCCATGTCACTGCAAATGGCAAGATTTTGTTCCTTTTATGGCTGAATAATGTTCCATTGTTTATACATACCACATCCTCTTTATTCATTCACTTATCAATGGACACTTGGGTTGTTTCCATAATGTGGTTATGGTAAATAATGCTGCTATAAACATAGGGATGCATGTATCCCTTTGAATTAGTGGTTTTGTATTTTTTTGGGTAAATACTAGCAAGTGCAATTTCTGGATTGCAGGATAGTTCTATTTTTGATTTTTTGAGGAACCCATACTGTTTTCCACCGTGGCTACACCAGTTTGCATTCTCACCAACAGTGCAAGAGGGTTCCTTTTTTTCCACATCCCCACTTGTTATTTGTGTTTTTTAGTTTAGCCATTCTCACAGGTGTGAGATGATATCTCATTATGATTTTGACTTGCATTTCCCTGACAATGAGTGATGTTGAGCATCTTTTCATGTGTCCGTTGGCCATCTGGATGTCTTGCTTGGAGAAATGTCAGTTTATGTCTTCTGCTCATTTTATAATTGCATTATTTGTTTTGGGGGTTCGAGTTATATCAGTTCTTTATATATTTTAGATACTGACCCTTTATCAGATATGTCATTTGCAAATATCTTCTCCCATTTGATACGTTGCCTTTTAGTTTTGTTGATTGCTTCCTTTGGTGTGCAGAAACTTTTTATTTTGATGTAGTCCCAATAATTTATTTTTGCTTTTATTTTGCTTACCTCAGGAGACATATCTAGAAAAATGTTGCTATGGCCAATGTTAGAGAAATCACTGCCTGTGCTCTCTGCTAAGATTGTTATGATTTCAGGCCTCACATTTAGGTCTTTAATCCATTTTCAGTTTATTTTTGTGTATGGTGTAAGAAAATAGTCCAGTTTCATTTTTTGCATGTAGCTGTCCAGTTTTCCCAATACCATTTGTTGAAGAGATTGTCTTTTTCCCATCAGATGTTCTTTCCTGCTTTATCAAAGATTAATTGACCATATAATTGGGTTTATTTCTGGGTTTTCTATTCTGTTCTATTGATCTATGACCTATGTGTCTATCTCTGTGCCAGTAATGTTCTGATTACTACAAAGCTTTGTAATATAACTTGAAGTCTGGGACTAAAATACCTCCAGTTTTGTTCTTTTTTAAGATTGCTTTCGCTATCTGGGATCTTTTGTGATTCCATATAAATCTTAGGATTGTTTGTTCTAGTTCTGTGAAAAATGCCATTGGTATTTTGATACCGATTGCATTAAATCTGTAGATAGCTTTGGGTAGTATAAACATTTTAACAATATTTGTTCTCCCGGGCACCTGAGTGGCTCAGTGGGTTAAAGCCTCTGCTTTCGGCTCAGGTCATGATCTCAGGGTCCTGGGATCGAGGCCCGCATCGGGCTCCCTGCTCAGCGGGGAGCCTGCTTCCCCCTCTCTCTCTCTGCCTGCCTCTCTGCCTCCTTGTGATCTCTCTTCCTCTGTGAAATAAATAAATAAAATCTTAAAATATATATATATATTTGTTCTCCCAATCCATGAGCATGGCATGTTTTTCCATTTCTTTGTGTCATCTTCAATTTCTTTCATAAGTGTTTTACAGTTTTCAGAATACAAGTCTTTCTCCTTTTTGGTTCAGTTTATTCCCAGATATCTGATTTTTTTGGTGCAATTATAAATGGGATTGTTTTCTTAATTTCTTTTTCTGCTACTTTATTTTTAGTGTATAGAAATGCAATAGATTTCTGCATATTGATTTGTATCCTGCAACTTTATTTAATTCATTTATCAGTCTAGTAGTTTTTGGTGGAGTCTTTTAGGTTTTCTATATATAGTATCATGTCATCTGCAAATAGTGAAAGTTTCACTTCTTCCTTACATTTTATTTCTTTTTCTTGTCTCATTGCTGTTGTTAGGACTTCCAGTACTATGTTGAATAAGAGTGGTGAGAGTAGACATCCTTGTCTTGTTCCTGACTTTTAGGGGAAAGTTCTCAGTTTTTCTCCATTGAGTATGATGTTCTCTGTGGGTTTTTCATATATGGCCTTTATTATATTGAGGTATGACCATTCTAAACCTACTTTTTTGAGGGCTTTTATCATGGATGGCTGTTGTACTTTGTCAAATGCTTTTTCAGCATCTATTGAAACAATAATATGGTTTTTATCCTCTCTTTCTATTAATGTGATATATCATGTTGATTGATTTGCAAATATTGAACCACCCTTGCAACCCAGGAATAAATCCCACTTGAGTGTGGTGAATGATTTTTTAAATGTATTGTTGGATTCTGTTTGCTAGTATTTTGTTGAGGAACTTTGCATCTCTGTTCATCAGAAATATTGACCTGTAGTTTTCTTTTTTTGTGGTATCTTTATGTGGTTTTGGTACTAGGGTGATACTGGCCTCATGGAATGAATTTGGAAGTTTTCTTTTTTCTACTTTTTGGAATAGTTTGAGAAAAATAGGTATCAACTCCTCTTCAAATGTTTGGTAGAATTCACCTGTGAAGCCATCTGGTTAAGACTTTTGTATGTCAGGAGTTTTTTGATTACTAATTCAATTTCTTTGCTGCTAATTGGTCTGCTCAGATTTTCTATTTCTTTCTGCTTCGCTTTTGGTAGGTTATATGTTTCTAGGAATTTATCCATCTCTTCTAGGTTGTCTAATTTGTTTGTATATAGTTTTTCTAATGTTCTCTTACAATTGTTTGTATTTCTTTAGTTATTTCTCCTCTTCCATTTGTGATTTTGTGTCAGTCCTTCCTCCCTCTCTCTCTTTTTGATGATTCTGGCTAGAGGTTTATCAACTTTGTTGATCTTTTCAAAGAACAAGCTGCTGGTTTCATTGATCTCTTCTATGGTTTTTTAAGTTTCTGTATCATTTATTTCTGCTCTAATCTTTATTATTTCCTTCTTTCTGCTGGTTTGGGGTTTTGTTGGTTGTTCTTTTTCTACCTCTTTTAGGTGTAAGATTAGGTTGTTTAATGTTTGAGATTTTTCTTGCTTCTTGAGGTAGGCCTGTATTGCACTAAACGTCCCTCTTAGAACAGTTTTTGCTGCATCCCAAATGTTCTGGACCATTGTGTTTCCATTTTCATTTTTCCATGTACTTTTTTATTTCTTTTTTGATTTCTTAATTGACCCATTCATTGTTTAGTAGCACCATTATTTAACCTCCACATATGTATGGTCTTTCCAGATTTTTTCTTGTGGTTGATTTCTAGTTTTATAGCATTGTGGTCAGAAATGCATGGCATGACTTTGATCTTTTTTCAATTGTTGAGACTTTGTTTTGTGGCCTAATATGTGATCTATCCTGAAGAATGTTTCTGTGTACACTTGAAAAGAATGGGTAGGGATGCCTGGGTGGCTCAATAAGTTAAATATGGGACTCTTCATTTTGGTTCAGGTCATGATCTCAGGGTACTGGGATTGTGCACTGGGTGGGGCTCTGTGCTCAGTGGGGAGTCTGCTTGAGGATTCTCTCCCTCTTCCTCTGCCCCTCCCCCTCCCTCTTTCTCTGTCTCTCTAGCTCAAATAAACAAAATCTTTTTTTAAAAAAGAAAAAAATAAAAGAATGTGTAGTCTGCTGTTTCAGGATGCAATGTTCTGAATATATCTGTTAAATCTATCTGGTTCAGTGAGTCATTTGAAGACACTGTTTTCTCGTTGATTTTATTTGATTTGTCCCATCAATGCAAGTGGGGTGTTAAAGTCTCCTCCTTTTA
Organism: Ailurus styani; assembly: GCA_002007465.1. Lineage (NCBI taxonomy): Eukaryota > Metazoa > Chordata > Mammalia > Carnivora > Ailuridae > Ailurus > Ailurus styani. The sequence goes on from LNAC01000026.1 coordinate 2,385,464, forward strand.
TTGTATTTCTATCAATTATTTTCTTTATGTTTGTTATTAATTGTTTTATGATTTGGGTACTCCCATGTTGGGTGCATAAATACTTATAATTGTTATGTCTTCTTGTTGGATTATCCCCTTTATTATGATATAATGTTCTTGTGTCTTTTTACAGTCTGTTTCAAAGTCTATTTTGTCCATTATAAGTATTGATACTCTCGCTTTCTTTTGACATCCATTTGCATGTCTTCATCCTCTCACTTTTAATCTGCAGGTGACTTTAGGTCTGAAATGAGTAGCTTATAGGCAATATACAGATGGATCTTGTTTCTTTATCCACTCTGTCACCCTATATCTTTTGATTGGAGTATTTAGTCCATTTATGTTCAGATTAATTATTGATAGATATGAATTTGTTGCCATTTTTTTATTTGCTTTGTGGTTGTTTTGTAGCTTTTCTCTCATCCTTTCTTCTCTTGCTCTCATTCATGGTTTGCTGTTTTTCTTTAATTTTAAACTTAGATTCCTTTCTCTTTATTCTTTGCATATCTATTAGTGGTTTTTGATTTGTGGTTACCATTAAGTGTGTATATAACATCTCGAATTTTTACAAATATTTTTAAGTAGACAAAAAGCACATTATTGTTAAAAAGTTCATTTATAAACCTGTACCCCATTTACCTCTACTTAATTCACTTGTTCTTATAATTATGCTTGAATTGCTTATGAAAATTTCATGAGACATTAAACAAAAGCTAGCCATCATCTTAATGGTAAATCAGGTACATTTCAAAAAAAAAATCATGGAAGCAAAGAACCTAGAAGTTAAATATTTGGTTTTTCCCTCCTTTTTTTCTTAATTGCCATGCTTGACATGCATCGAGCAATTTATTTTTATTGTACATTTTGTTCTTTGGTTGAATTCATACTTTTATAATTTTAAACATATAGTAGAGATAACCAAAGCTTGTTTGACAAGTAAATCTAGGTAGGAAAACATTGTATATCCACATTATAATTAATCCTGAGAATTTTGAGGACATACCTATTTTATTTTACCAACAGTTTTTAAAGTTGTTTTATTTACCAAAGAATATCCCAGATCATGCAAATTTAAACATACACACATCAGGGCGCCTGGGTGGGTCAGTGGGTTAAAGCCTCTGCCTTCGACTCAGGTCATGATCCCAGGGTCCTGGGATCGAGCCCTGCATTGGGCTCTCTACTCAGCAGGGAGCCTGCTTCCTCCTCTCTCTGCTTGCCTCTCTGCCTACTTGTGATCTCTCTCTGTGTGTCAAATAAATAAATAAAATCTTTAAATAAATAAATAAATAAATAAATAAAATAAACATACACATATCAGTTAGTTTCCTTATTTCTGAGAGTTATGTAAGTGCCCACTTATCTCTAAACCAATTAGAGTAGAACTTATTTGAGGGATTTTATAATTTGATAATACCATCTGGAGATAGAAAAATCACTTGTGTATAACATATGCACATACACAAACATGTAGACAAATACATATTGTTTTTTAGCTTTCATTCTAAAATTTTAGTCATAAGTTAATAAAACATAGTAATACAAACTGACTCCACTTTATATTTTTATCTGCATTGTGTTTCTAGCAAATCAGACAGATTAATGTTACCTGCATGCCAAAATTTGTGAAGAAGACTTTTAAATTTTACTTTTGCCCTGATATGTGATCTGATGGAGTCTCTGTACTAAATCTTAGGCCAGTGACTGAGGAGACACCCAGCAGCTGTATGGACATCTCCAGTGCAAAATCTGATGGACAAAACATGTAGCTCTGGTTCCAAAGAGCTTTATTTTCTCTTTTCAGCCTTAGGTGGTTGCTTCTGGAGATCCCTGAGTTTCCTGAGAGCCCCCAAGGGAGGGTAGGGAGCCTAAAATTCAAGTGACTGTAGGGAACTGGAAAAGGGAAAAATCTGGCAGTGTTGAACAGAGGAATAGAGGAGCTGGAGGTTTGAAAGGGAACATAGAAAAGGATTCAAGAGAACTGGAGGGAATATTGAAGGTGCTAAGAGGAGGAAGGAGGAGAGACACAATGGAAAGGGAGCGGCATTAGAAGAGCCAGTTTGGGGAGATGTCAAGTTTTCCAAAGAGGCCAATGGAGTTCTCAATTATCCTCAGCAAAATCATGCCAACAAGAAAAGAAGCAGACAAGATGCCAGAGCCTATAATTAGTTGAGGTACAAGAAGGGGGCTTCAGTCAACTGAGGAGTTCCCATGCAAAAGAAGAATCCAACAAAGAGAACAGAGAGGCCTCAGAGAGAGCCAAGAAGAAAGACTTCCAGCCCAGAGAGTGAGGGAATAATTTTCTCTGGAAAGAGAGCCAGAAAGAAGAGACTTCCTGCTCAACAGGTACTTTTCAAAGAAGCCAGGGACTCTAATTCATCTTCTTACAAACAGAGAAATTCAGGACTCTAAGTCACCTTCCAGAGTATACTCAGAATCTTAAGAATCAAAATCTGTCCTTACCAGCTGCAACAATGTCTGTCTGAAGCACTCGTTCCAGAGTCACTTTCCCATGGATCCCCAATCTACTGAGCAGGAGAGAAGACAAAGGCTTCAAAGGTGCATTCTGATTACTTCCCATTCAGTTTTCCCTCCCTTCCCCTATGATTCTCTCTGCTGTTTCTTATATTCCTCATAATTGCCTTTCTCTGATTGACTTATTTCTTCAGCATAACACCCTCCAGTTCCATCTATGTCACTATAAATTGTAAGTATTCATGCTTTGTGATGACTGAGTAATACTCCATTGTATATATTACAACATCTTCTTTATCCATTCATCTACTGATGGACATCTCAGCTCTTTCCATAGTTTGGCTATTGTGGACATTGCTGCTATAAACATTGGGGTGCACGTGTTCCTTTGGATCATTACATTTGTATCTTTGGGATAAATACCTAGTAGTGCAATTGCTGGGTCATAGGATAACCTATTTTTAACTTTTTAAGGAACCTCCATACTGTCTTCCAGAGTGGCTGTACCATCTTGCATTCCCACCAACAGTGTAAGAGGGTTCCCTTTCTCTGCATCCTCGCCAACATTTGTTGTTTCCTGACTTGTTAATTTTAGCCATTCTGACTGATGTGAGGTGGTATCTCATTGTGGTTTTGATTTGTATTTCCCTGATGCAGAGTGATGTTGAGCATTTATTTTTTCATATGTCTGCTGGCCATTTGTATGTCTTCTTTGGAGAAATGTCTGTTCATGTCNTTCTTAATTGCCATGCTTGACATGCATCGAGCAATTTATTTTTATTGTACATTTTGTTCTTTGGTTGAATTCATACTTTTATAATTTTAAACATATAGTAGAGATAACCAAAGCTTGTTTGACAAGTAAATCTAGGTAGGAAAACATTGTATATCCACATTATAATTAATCCTGAGAATTTTGAGGACATACCTATTTTATTTTACCAACAGTTTTTAAAGTTGTTTTATTTACCAAAGAATATCCCAGATCATGCAAATTTAAACATACACACATCAGGGCGCCTGGGTGGGTCAGTGGGTTAAAGCCTCTGCCTTCGACTCAGGTCATGATCCCAGGGTCCTGGGATCGAGCCCTGCATTGGGCTCTCTACTCAGCAGGGAGCCTGCTTCCTCCTCTCTCTGCTTGCCTCTCTGCCTACTTGTGATCTCTCTCTGTGTGTCAAATAAATAAATAAAATCTTTAAATAAATAAATAAATAAATAAATAAAATAAACATACACATATCAGTTAGTTTCCTTATTTCTGAGAGTTATGTAAGTGCCCACTTATCTCTAAACCAATTAGAGTAGAACTTATTTGAGGGATTTTATAATTTGATAATACCATCTGGAGATAGAAAAATCACTTGTGTATAACATATGCACATACACAAACATGTAGACAAATACATATTGTTTTTTAGCTTTCATTCTAAAATTTTAGTCATAAGTTAATAAAACATAGTAATACAAACTGACTCCACTTTATATTTTTATCTGCATTGTGTTTCTAGCAAATCAGACAGATTAATGTTACCTGCATGCCAAAATTTGTGAAGAAGACTTTTAAATTTTACTTTTGCCCTGATATGTGATCTGATGGAGTCTCTGTACTAAATCTTAGGCCAGTGACTGAGGAGACACCCAGCAGCTGTATGGACATCTCCAGTGCAAAATCTGATGGACAAAACATGTAGCTCTGGTTCCAAAGAGCTTTATTTTCTCTTTTCAGCCTTAGGTGGTTGCTTCTGGAGATCCCTGAGTTTCCTGAGAGCCCCCAAGGGAGGGTAGGGAGCCTAAAATTCAAGTGACTGTAGGGAACTGGAAAAGGGAAAAATCTGGCAGTGTTGAACAGAGGAATAGAGGAGCTGGAGGTTTGAAAGGGAACATAGAAAAGGATTCAAGAGAACTGGAGGGAATATTGAAGGTGCTAAGAGGAGGAAGGAGGAGAGACACAATGGAAAGGGAGCGGCATTAGAAGAGCCAGTTTGGGGAGATGTCAAGTTTTCCAAAGAGGCCAATGGAGTTCTCAATTATCCTCAGCAAAATCATGCCAACAAGAAAAGAAGCAGACAAGATGCCAGAGCCTATAATTAGTTGAGGTACAAGAAGGGGGCTTCAGTCAACTGAGGAGTTCCCATGCAAAAGAAGAATCCAACAAAGAGAACAGAGAGGCCTCAGAGAGAGCCAAGAAGAAAGACTTCCAGCCCAGAGAGTGAGGGAATAATTTTCTCTGGAAAGAGAGCCAGAAAGAAGAGACTTCCTGCTCAACAGGTACTTTTCAAAGAAGCCAGGGACTCTAATTCATCTTCTTACAAACAGAGAAATTCAGGACTCTAAGTCACCTTCCAGAGTATACTCAGAATCTTAAGAATCAAAATCTGTCCTTACCAGCTGCAACAATGTCTGTCTGAAGCACTCGTTCCAGAGTCACTTTCCCATGGATCCCCAATCTACTGAGCAGGAGAGAAGACAAAGGCTTCAAAGGTGCATTCTNGATCTCTCTCTGTGTGTCAAATAAATAAATAAAATCTTTAAATAAATAAATAAATAAATAAATAAAATAAACATACACATATCAGTTAGTTTCCTTATTTCTGAGAGTTATGTAAGTGCCCACTTATCTCTAAACCAATTAGAGTAGAACTTATTTGAGGGATTTTATAATTTGATAATACCATCTGGAGATAGAAAAATCACTTGTGTATAACATATGCACATACACAAACATGTAGACAAATACATATTGTTTTTTAGCTTTCATTCTAAAATTTTAGTCATAAGTTAATAAAACATAGTAATACAAACTGACTCCACTTTATATTTTTATCTGCATTGTGTTTCTAGCAAATCAGACAGATTAATGTTACCTGCATGCCAAAATTTGTGAAGAAGACTTTTAAATTTTACTTTTGCCCTGATATGTGATCTGATGGAGTCTCTGTACTAAATCTTAGGCCAGTGACTGAGGAGACACCCAGCAGCTGTATGGACATCTCCAGTGCAAAATCTGATGGACAAAACATGTAGCTCTGGTTCCAAAGAGCTTTATTTTCTCTTTTCAGCCTTAGGTGGTTGCTTCTGGAGATCCCTGAGTTTCCTGAGAGCCCCCAAGGGAGGGTAGGGAGCCTAAAATTCAAGTGACTGTAGGGAACTGGAAAAGGGAAAAATCTGGCAGTGTTGAACAGAGGAATAGAGGAGCTGGAGGTTTGAAAGGGAACATAGAAAAGGATGCAAGAGAACTGGAGGGAATATTGAAGGTGCTAAGAGGAGGAAGGAGGAGAGACACAATGGAAAGGGAGCGGCATTAGAAGAGCCAGTTTGGGGAGATGTCAAGTTTTCCAAAGAGGCCAATGGAGTTCTCAATTATCCTCAGCAAAATCATGCCAACAAGAAAAGAAGCAGACAAGATGCCAGAGCCTATAATTAGTTGAGGTACAAGAAGGGGGCTTCAGTCAACTGAGGAGTTCCCATGCAAAAGAAGAATCCAACAAAGAGAACAGAGAGGCCTCAGAGAGAGCCAAGAAGAAAGACTTCCAGCCCAGAGAGTGAGGGAATAATTTTCTCTGGAAAGAGAGCCAGAAAGAAGAGACTTCCTGCTCAACAGGTACTTTTCAAAGAAGCCAGGGACTCTAATTCATCTTCTTACAAACAGAGAAATTCAGGACTCTAAGTCACCTTCCAGAGTATACTCAGAATCTTAAGAATCAAAATCTGTCCTTACCAGCTGCAACAATGTCTGTCTGAAGCACTCGTTCCAGAGTCACTTTCCCATGGATCCCCAATCTACTGAGCAGGAGAGAAGACAAAGGCTTCAAAGGTGCATTCTGATTACTTCCCATTCAGTTTTCCCTCCCTTCCCCTATGATTCTCTCTGCTGTTTCTTATATTCCTCATAATTGCCTTTCTCTGATTGACTTATTTCTTCAGCATAACACCCTCCAGTTCCATCTATGTCACTATAAATTGTAAGTATTCATGCTTTGTGATGACTGAGTAATACTCCATTGTATATATTACAACATCTTCTTTATCCATTCATCTACTGATGGACATCTCAGCTCTTTCCATAGTTTGGCTATTGTGGACATTGCTGCTATAAACATTGGGGTGCACGTGTTCCTTTGGATCATTACATTTGTATCTTTGGGATAAATACCTAGTAGTGCAATTGCTGGGTCATAGGATAACCTATTTTTAACTTTTTAAGGAACCTCCATACTGTCTTCCAGAGTGGCTGTACCATCTTGCATTCCCACCAACAGTGTAAGAGGGTTCCCTTTCTCTGCATCCTCGCCAACATTTGTTGTTTCCTGACTTGTTAATTTTAGCCATTCTGACTGATGTGAGGTGGTATCTCATTGTGGTTTTGATTTGTATTTCCCTGATGCAGAGTGATGTTGAGCATTTATTTTTTCATATGTCTGCTGGCCATTTGTATGTCTTCTTTGGAGAAATGTCTGTTCATGTCTTCCACCCATTTCTTGACTGGAAACTGACTGCCCATTTCTTGACTTGTCCCCAAGGGTTTTTGAGTTTGATAAGTTCTTTATAGATCTTGGATACTAGCCCTATATCTGATATGTCATTTGTAAATATCTTCTCCTATTCTATAGGTTGCATTTTAGTTTTGTTGTTTCCTTTGCTGTGCAAAAGCTTTTTATCTTGATGAAGTCCCAATAGTTCATTGCTTTTGTTTCCCTTGCCTTTGGAGACGTGTCTAGCAAGAAGATGCTGCAGCCAAGGTCGAAGAGGTTGCTGCCTATGTCTTACTCTGGAATTTTGATGGATTCCTGTCTCATATTTAGGTCTTTTGTCCATTTTGAGTTTATCTTTGTGTATGGTGTAAGGAAATGGTCCAGTCTCATTCTTCTGCATATGGCAGTCCAATTTTCCCAACACCATTTGTTGAAGAAACTATCCTTTTTCCATTGGATATTCTTTCCTGTTTTGTCAAAAACTAGTTGACCATAGAGTTGAGGGTGCATTTCTGGGTTCTGTATTCTGTTCCATTGATCTATATGTCTGTTTTTGTGCCAGTACCATACTGTCTTGATGATTATAGCTTTGTAATAGAGCTTGAAGTCCGGAATTGTGGTGCCACCTGCTTTGTTTTTCTTTTTTAACATTCCTTTGGCTATTCGGGACCTTTTCTAGTTCCATACAAATTTTAGGATTATTTGTTCTAGCTCTGTGAAAAAAGTTGATGGTGTTTTAATAGGGATTGCACTGAATGTATAGATTGTTCTAGGTAGCATAGACATTTTAACAATATTTGTTCTTCCAATCTATGAGCATGGAATGTTTTTCCATTTCTTTATGTCTTCCTCAATTTCTTTCATAAGTGTTCTATCATTTTTAGAGTACAGATCCTTTATCTCTTTGGTTAGGTTTATACCTGGGTATCTTATGTTTTTTGGTGCAATCGTAAATGGGATTGATTCCTTAATCTCTCTTTCTTGTGTCTCATTGTTAGCGTATAGAAATGCAACTGATTTCTGTGCACTGACTTTATATCCTGCTATGTTACTGAATTCCTGTATAAGTTCTAGCAATTTGGGGGTAGAGTCTTTGCAGTTCTCCACATAAAATATCATGTCATCTGCAAAGAGTGAGTTTGACTTCTTCTTTCTTCAGCCCCTGCATCTGCATTTCCTTTAACACTTTCTTATGAAACTCTAGCTTGTGTTTCATCNAAATAGAATTTAAGATCGAGACTTTTGACCAGGGCAGGGCAGCTGCCTGGGGAACTTCCAGGCAGAGTGATACTTAGGAAAACGGTAAGAGCTTAAGTAACTGGGAGTAAATTAGGGAGCAGGACAAACAGAGCAAATGATACTTACCTTCCTGCCAATTGTGAGCTGCAGCCCACAAGACTGGCCTTGTTACAGATGGAATCAATTCTTGCTGGAAAGTTCCCTGGGCTTGTTGAACTTGGCCTTGGGTGCCCAACATTCTCAGGCTTGGCATGGTTCTCTCCACCAAGATTTTCTCTTTTGGGGGGAAAAAAAAGCAAAACAGTAAAAAAGGGAAACTATATAGTGAGAATGCCAAAGGATGTCTGAGAATATGAATCATGGGGGAGAGAATTCTTGAATTTATCTTCCCAATGTTATTTTTATTAAGGAGAAAGATTTCCTTTTTCTTGTCTTATTGTTTAAATTCAATTAGCCAACATATAGTACATCATTAGTTTCATATGTAGAGTTCAATAATTCATCAGTTACATATAACACCCAGTGCTCATCATATCACATGCCCTCCTTAATGTCTATCACCCAATTACCCCATCCCCCCACTCACCTCCCCTCCAGCAACCCTATTTATTTCCTATAGTTAAGAGTATCTTAAGGTTTGTCTCCCTCTCTGATTACTTCCCATTCAGTTTTCCCTCCCTTCCCCTATGATTCTCTCTGCTGTTTCTTATATTCCTCATAATTGCCTTTCTCTGATTGACTTATTTCTTCAGCATAACACCCTCCAGTTCCATCTATGTCACTATAAATTGTAAGTATTCATGCTTTGTGATGACTGAGTAATACTCCATTGTATATATTACAACATCTTCTTTATCCATTCATCTACTGATGGACATCTCAGCTCTTTCCATAGTTTGGCTATTGTGGACATTGCTGCTATAAACATTGGGGTGCACGTGTTCCTTTGGATCATTACATTTGTATCTTTGGGATAAATACCTAGTAGTGCAATTGCTGGGTCATAGGATAACCTATTTTTAACTTTTTAAGGAACCTCCATACTGTCTTCCAGAGTGGCTGTACCATCTTGCATTCCCACCAACAGTGTAAGAGGGTTCCCTTTCTCTGCATCCTCGCCAACATTTGTTGTTTCCTGACTTGTTAATTTTAGCCATTCTGACTGATGTGAGGTGGTATCTCATTGTGGTTTTGATTTGTATTTCCCTGATGCAGAGTGATGTTGAGCATTTATTTTTTCATATGTCTGCTGGCCATTTGTATGTCTTCTTTGGAGAAATGTCTGTTCATGTCTTCCACCCATTTCTTGACTGGAAACTGACTGCCCATTTCTTGACTTGTCCCCAAGGGTTTTTGAGTTTGATAAGTTCTTTATAGATCTTGGATACTAGCCCTATATCTGATATGTCATTTGTAAATATCTTCTCCTATTCTATAGGTTGCATTTTAGTTTTGTTGTTTCCTTTGCTGTGCAAAAGCTTTTTATCTTGATGAAGTCCCAATAGTTCATTGCTTTTGTTTCCCTTGCCTTTGGAGACGTGTCTAGCAAGAAGATGCTGCAGCCAAGGTCGAAGAGGTTGCTGCCTATGTCTTACTCTGGAATTTTGATGGATTCCTGTCTCATATTTAGGTCTTTTGTCCATTTTGAGTTTATCTTTGTGTATGGTGTAAGGAAATGGTCCAGTCTCATTCTTCTGCATATGGCAGTCCAATTTTCCCAACACCATTTGTTGAAGAAACTATCCTTTTTCCATTGGATATTCTTTCCTGTTTTGTCAAAAACTAGTTGACCATAGAGTTGAGGGTGCATTTCTGGGTTCTGTATTCTGTTCCATTGATCTATATGTCTGTTTTTGTGCCAGTACCATACTGTCTTGATGATTATAGCTTTGTAATAGAGCTTGAAGTCCGGAATTGTGGTGCCACCTGCTTTGTTTTTCTTTTTTAACATTCCTTTGGCTATTCGGGACCTTTTCTAGTTCCATACAAATTTTAGGATTATTTGTTCTAGCTCTGTGAAAAAAGTTGATGGTGTTTTAATAGGGATTGCACTGAATGTATAGATTGTTCTAGGTAGCATAGACATTTTAACAATATTTGTTCTTCCAATCTATGAGCATGGAATGTTTTTCCATTTCTTTATGTCTTCCTCAATTTCTTTCATAAGTGTTCTATCATTTTTAGAGTACAGATCCTTTATCTCTTTGGTTAGGTTTATACCTGGGTATCTTATGTTTTTTGGTGCAATCGTAAATGGGATTGATTCCTTAATCTCTCTTTCTTGTGTCTCATTGTTAGCGTATAGAAATGCAACTGATTTCTGTGCACTGACTTTATATCCTGCTATGTTACTGAATTCCTGTATAAGTTCTAGCAATTTGGGGGTAGAGTCTTTGCAGTTCTCCACATAAAATATCATGTCATCTGCGAAGAGTGAGTTTGACTTCTTCTTTCTTCAGCCCCTGCATCTGCATTTCCTTTAACACTTTCTTATGAAACTCTAGCTTGTGTTTCATCTTTTAATATGTAGACATTTTGAACACCTGTTCCTGTCTCTGTGTGCCCTTTTCTCCAAGGCAGCCATGGGAAGAATTTCAACAGGCCCAGCCAAAAGAGATAATAACAGCAGGATGTTATGCCCTATACCTTTGGAGGCTGAGGGATGAGGACTGGAGGATTGTAAATATAAGGCAGAGAGTGGTCCATAGTGTCCTGGATCTTGCAGCTTACATAGTCATAGCAACACATCCCCGAGTGGTCTGGTTTCCTGCCTCCCTGAAATGACCAAGAAGGAACGAACAGAGAACATCTGTAACATGCTCTGTAAATCTCCACAGAGAGTAGTGCTGGCTTCAAGCACCTAAAAGGCCCACTGAGGATACATGGCCAAATCTCCCACTCAGTGTTACAGGAAATGGACCTATAAAATGGAGGTGGCTGTAAGTTTGTCAAGAAGGTAAATCATGCACACAAGATTTCAGAACCACTTAATGCACAGCAGATTTTGGGACCTCTTCATCTATAGAATATAATAAATGGACTAATAATAGTCTAGAAAAATATTTTATGTTTCAGTGGAAAACTATCCATCCCTTTCTACAGCATACTCTCCCAGGTTATGAGATTCTAGGGCTATTCATTGCATTTGAGTTATTCCATAAAGCTTTGTAAGCTGTAGGTAACTGATAAATACATCATTTCTATCCTGTCTGGTAGTGATTTAACTGACCACCCTAGCACCACCCCAACTGTCCTTAAAACTGGAAAAAAAACAGTTTTGTCTCCATTTGCAATTCATCTCAATTTTCCTTTACTTGTATAAATCTGTGCTGTTTTGACTTTTCCTTTGAAACAGCTGTTATATGTTGAAGAATGTCCCCCCTCAAAAAAATAATCTTGAAGTCCTAACCCCCTGTGCATGTGAATGTGACCTTATTTGAAAATAGGGTCTTTGCAAATGATTGAGTTAAGATAAGGTCATAGGGTGAGCCTTAATCCAATATAACTGTCTCCTTATTAAAAGGGGAAATTTGTACCAAGACAGACATATGAATGAATGAATGCCATGTGAAGAGGAAGGCAGATATAGGGATAATGTGCCTTACAAACTAAGGAATACCATGGATTTCCAGCAAACCACCAAAATCTGGGAGAAAGGTATACAACAGATTCTCATTCACAGTCCTCAGAAGGAACCAACTCGAACAACCTTAATCTCAGACTTCCAGCCTCCAGAACTGTGAGGGAATAAATCTGTTATTCTAAGTCCCCCAGTTTGTGGGGCTTGACTATGGCAACCCTAGCAAATTGACATGTCAGTTGTATCTGCCTAATTCCCTTGTATCATATGAGTAAAATAAATTCTTTAAAACATGTTCATTTTATAATCTGTATGAGAGTCAGGTGTTTACCTTTTTCTGGAAATTATCTTTTAATAAGATACATGGATCGGGGCGCCTGGGTGGCTCAGTGGGTTAAGCCTCTGCCTTCAGCACAGGTCATGATCTCAGGGTCCTGGGATCGACCCCTGCATCGGGCTCTGTGCTCGGCAGGAGCCTGCTTCCCCCTCTCCCTCTGCCTGCCTCTGCCTACTTGTGATCTCTCTCTCTCTGTCAAATAAATAAATAAAATCTTTAAAAAAAAATAAGATACATGGATCTCTTGCTGTCTCTCTCCATTCCTGAAGACTTAGCCAGGACTATCCCTGAAGACTCTTTTTTTCCATTGAGTTGTTACGTTGCATAAAGGCATCACAATGTATCTTTTAAAAAGGACCCATAGTTGGAAATTAAACTAATCAGAATGCACTGCCTTCCCCCCATTCGGATGAATGGACACAAAGGGAATGAAGCCCAGCCACCCGTCAGGCTCTGTGCTGGGCACTTGGCATTCTGCAGGATATTTTTTGAATGTCTATCACAGTCATCCTACCTTCTCTAATGTTGGACCAGTAGTGTTCACCTTTCCCCCCAAGCATCAGGGAAAGGTACCCTATGCCAAGTTTCCCGAGGAATAAAACCTGAATGGTCTGAGATTCTTATGGTAGTACCAGCCACCTTGTGCTCGTGAGAGAAGCTACCCGAAGGACAAAATCTGTCACACCAAACAAGGAAGGGTAGAAAGGACAATTCCTGAGTTCTTGATAACATCCAAGGTAACCTACCCAGGGGAAGACTTAAGACAAATCTGAATCCAATTCAAAATCTAGACCTACCTTCTCTCCCACACCACTTACCTCCTCTGTGTTTATTATTAGTCAGTGAATGAAGGTTAATTTCTCCTACTTCTTATTTGTTTTTATCCTTTAAAAAATGTCTTAGGAGACCACAGAGCCTAGTGGTTAAGAACAAACTGTGGTGTCAGGTGAACCTAGGTTTAAATCCTGCCTCTGTTACCTCAAGCAAGTCATTTAACCAGCCTCAGTTTCCTCAAATATAGAATGGGGATAACAATTCCTATGCTACAAGCTTATGATGAGGACTAAGTGAAATTATATATGTAAAGGACTTATCATGGGTCCTGGAACATGATACATCCACAGAAAAAAAAACCGATGGTGTTTATGATTATTACTATTACTGTGCCCATGCAATACTACCCTACCTTTTCAATAAGCAGCCAGCATTTTGAATGTAAAGAGAGCATCTTGTTCCTCATACACCGTCTGGTTTCATCAGTTGACTTCAGACTCATTAGAATCTCCCCTCCTCATACTAAAACCAGGAGCTCCCCTTCTCCCACCCAGATAGCCACCATCAAAGGAGCCCAACTCCCCAAGAGCACCCGTCATTCCTTAGGGGAGCCCAGCCTGGTTTTGTATCTACTCACATTGCTCCCACCACCACCCCTAAACACCCCCTAGGGCCCTGAGAGCTTTGATGCTCACGTGGCTGCCAGGCAGGAGCAGAAAGATAAAACCCTACTTGTTCCCTCTCTCCACAATAAGACCTTTGGCAATTTAGAGGACACAGAGATAAAAGACTGAATTTTTTTTTCTTTCTTTTCATTTTTTTTCCCCCAAAAACAAATGGTGGTTTGTCTTCACCAGCCGCTCCTTCAGAGCCACACCAGTATCAAAGAGCATGAAATCAGCAGAAACCCAAGGCAGGGGAGTTCTACCCCACCCAGTAGGGAATTTGCTTGCTTACAGGATAAACAGAAAAGGGAGGGGAGAGGGGAGCCATTCGCAAAGAGCTTCTCACTGGGGTGACCTAAGCTCATATCCCTCACCCCATTCCCAAAAGTTTGTTTTCTTAACATTTACTCTATGCCACTTGAAGCTTGGCACACAGACAAGGACAGTGAGAGAGACAGAGAAGGAAAGCTCAACCTGTCTCATGGATAAATCTTGAGTTGACCTGATATCTCATAGTCCAGAGGGCTTACTGTGCTGACAGCACTCAGTTGGGACTTACAAGCCCGGTGTCAAGTTCTGCTCAAAGTCCATGTGACCACATGCAAATGGAAGAGGAATGAGAATAGTCTGGTGTAACAACGAGACCTATTGTTTCTGGAGTATATCTTACAGGGTGGGTCCTATACTAAGTCCCCAATATGTAGCAACCATGGGGTAGCTGAGACTACTTTCCCTATTTACAGATGTGGACACCAAAACTTACAAAGATCAAGTCCAGAGTCACATCCTAAGAGGCAGAGCCAGGACTTAAACTCAGATCTGCACCAAAATCTGTGTTTTTAACCAGATGCTGTGAAGTTGCTTTCCACAGGGATTATGAGTGCACTCTGAAAAATGCCAAGTAATATACAGTTTTAGGGCACCTGGGCACCTGTTATCCATTGAGCTGTGCCTTCGAAAAAAGTTATGCTGAAGTCCTAACCCCTAGTACCTGGAAAATACTACTTGGAAATAGATTCTTTTCAAATGTAATCAAGTGAAAATGAGAACATACTGGATTAGGGTGGGCCCACAAAGGGAAATTTGGATACACAAACTCACATAGGGAAGAGAGCCATGTGAAGACAGAGGCAGAAATTGGAGTGATACTGCCACAAGCCCAGGAACATCAAAGGTTGCTGGAAACCACCAGAAGCAAGGAAAAGGTGAGGAAGGATGCTCCCCAGAGCCTTTGAGAGAACATGGCATGGCCACCAACTTGATTTTGGACATCCGGCCTCCAGAACTCTGAGAACAGGTTTCTGTTGTTCTAAGCCACCAAGTTTGTGACACTTTCTTATGGCAGTCTTAGGGAACTAATATAGAATCTGCCTTTGTGAGTTTACAAAGGAAGAGCAGGAAGGGGAAAGGAGTTGCAGGGAGGGGAGAGGAAGGCAAGACAACTTTCAGACAAATAGCATAAAGATCACCTCTCACATAGTGGCCTGGGGAACTGGGCAAGGATGTTAGCCATAAAAAGAGACAGACAGAAGTGGGTGATGAAGGTAGGGAAATGAGGGGTTTAAGTGAAGTGAAGGGATGGAAAGGAGAGAGAGGACAATAGCAGGAGTTTGATGGATCAGCTCACTGAAAGGGAGAAGAGTCCAAGAAGGTTCTGACATTCCCTGCCAGAGAGGGAAAGGATTGAGAAAGAGCAGAACGCTGCCCATAGTCTGCCCCATGACCATGACCTTGCCCATGCCACTGCCGCAGCCTTCTCACACCTCAACAGGGCTCTTACATCAGACTCCTCTTCAGTTACTGCCCTCAGGGAACATGTAGTTAGCACTCACTAAGTGACTGGCACTAAAGAGGGTAGGGGCATGAGACCAGGGAGCAGCACAAAGAATAAGGAGCTAAGAGCCTCATGATTTCTTCAACCTGGAATTGCTATTCACCCCCCATCCAGTCGGCCTAGAAAGAATGTACTTAGAATTCCCTCCCATTCCAACCTGGATGGGGCATCAGCCTACCTCCCTGGGCCCAAAACAACTTCCACACCCCTTTATCATCATGCTTGGACATTATATTGTGTTTCTTTCTCTCTCTCTATATATATATATCTATACACAGATACGGGTAGACAGGGAAGTAGAGAGATACAGACACATAGATATCTACCTAAAGGTATAGATATAAATAAAGATAGACAGGTAGATATTATAGATATAATGGCTCCTCCATTAGCGTATAAGCTTCTGGAAGGCAGTGGGTTTTTGTTTGTTTGTTTGTTTGTTTGTTTGTTTGTTTAAGATTTTATCTATTTATTTGACAGAGAGAGAGAGATCACAAGTAGGCAGAGAGGCAGGCAGAGAGAGGAGGAAGCAGGCTCCCAGGCTGAGCAGGGAGCCCGATATGGGGCTCGATCCCAGGACCCTGAGATCATGACCTGAGCCGAAGGCAGAGGCTTTAACCTACTGAGCCACCCAGGCACCCCTGGAAGGCAGTGTTCTATTCAACTCTATCTAGCCAGTGCTGTGGCAGAGTCTGGTGTACCATGCTTGTGTCAGTAAAAAGTTGATGAATGAATATCTAAGGTATTCTAGAACTCACACAACAAAAAGTATTAAGTAATAGGAAAATAGGCAAAGGACATAAACACATGATTTACAACATAAAAGAAATAGAAATGGTTCTCAATCACATGAAAAGATGCTTCAATACAGTCATAATAAGAGGAATGCAAGTTAAAGCTACACTGAGAAAGCATATTTCACCTCTTAGACCAGCATTAATGTGACAAGACACCGTGTGGGTAGGTTGTGGGACACAAGCAGACCCATCCCTGCTCACAGGAATGACGTAACCCGTAAGGTAATGTCTATCAAAATTACAATTATGTTTACCCTTCACCCAGCAATCCCTCTTCTGGTGAGTACTTGCAGCATATCTCAGATAGACCTGCAAACATAAAACTGGAGTATGTACAAGCATTTTTGTAACAAAAGATCTAAAGTCATGCAAAGGCCCTTCTCTAGAGAACTGGGAAAATAAACTGTGGTGCTTCAGTAAGAATGAGGAAAATGAAGACCATATTCAAATTTGCTTCATTTGCATTAAGAAAGACCGGTTGGAGCCATTAAGAAACTAATGCACATGGTTCCTTAGGTGGGAACATCAGGCAGGGTAGATCACTGGAGATCAAGCGAGATTTCTCAAGGCATGGCTTTCACATCATGCTGATTCTTGAATTATGTAAATGTACTGCATGATCAAATTATAATAATTTAAAACACATAAGTGTATAATATTAATAAATAACATGTAATTTAGTAAGCAATATGTACAAGGTAGAGTTAGAAGAATATTACACTGCTTTTGTACACTACAGGAAGGTCCATGGAGAAGATATAAAAATGACTCAAAAAACTCAGAATAGATTAAAATTTCAAAATAACATTAAAATTTACCCATTACCAATTTCCCATAAAACTAAAGAGGAGATCTGTTTTCCTTAAGAACAAAAAACTGGGGTAAATAAATAATGCCAGTCAAAAGCCCTGAAGCCATCTGAAGGAAAAGTCCATTGGTCATCGTGGGGAACTTCATACACTCAGGACTCAAGTTGTCTAGCCACTCAATTCTCCCATCTTCCCCCTGACAATCTCACTGCAATTTTATTTCCTAATTTCAGCCTCTTTTCCAAGCCATTTTTTTGTCTTTTCCCCAAACCCAATATCCTCACGTCTTGAACTTTTCTAAACTTTTCCATATCATCCACCAAAGCCTTCCAAGATCTCTAGCTCAATACACCTTTCACATTTTTGTTTAAAATCTAGATTGGCTATCATAAGGATGTAATGCCCTGCCCAACCCAGGATACTATAACTTATTAAACCCCATAACAATCTCACAAGATAAAGACCATCATAATCCATTTTATTAGCATTTTACAGATGAGAAAAGGCAGCCCAGAGAGCTGGGGTGCTTTGTTCAAGGTTACGTGGTGTGGGGAGGTGGCGCCAGGATGGAAACCCTAGTAGTTTGATGTTAGAGCCCACTCTCACCACTGCTGCAACCCTAGGTGCCCCCAAATACTTCATGGCCTGTAGACCTTTTCTTCTGCTCCACATCCCTCCATTCATGTATTCACTTGTCTATCAGACACCCATGGTCATCTATAGTATATAAGGCACTGTGCTAGATAAAGGGGATAGAGAGATCAAGGAGCCAGTGGTCCTTGACTTTGAGAAGCTTATAGTCCAGAGAGAATACACAGATAATCGCACAACTCCATATGCAGGTGGTTCTGCAATGTGAGCCTAGGACAGTGCCCACTGACCTACTTCTGTATCTCTTTTGTTTTTCCTCCCTGGAACATAAAGTCTTCATTTGGGGTCCTGTATCTATCATTAACCCCATCAGGATTATTCCAAGTAAAATAAAGGGATCCAAACAGACTCACATGCTAACAACTATCATATTTCATCTTGGGGTCTGATTTCCTGTAGCTTACAGTTTTAAGTATGTCATTTCATGTTGAAACAAGTACAAGAGAATTGTGTGTTTTTGCTTCTAGCCACAAGAATCAGGTTGAAAACAAAAGAGAAAGGAGAACTAATTTCATAATATTTCTTAGAAAGGAACTCAGATGGCTGAGCAGTAAAGAGCCCTGAGATCTTACTTGTTGCCCTTAAACATCCTCTTCCTTATCATAGTCCAAAGGACTCATGTTCCTAACATTATCTCGAGAAGTGAGAAAAGACAGCTTACTTACAAAACATGCAGTTTTCCCTGTGATCTGCTCAGTCTCCACAGGGTAAGAGTGACTGCCTAAGTTCTATCGCCCAAATGAAGCACCAAAACTAGTCACACAAACCTGGGTTCAAAACCAGACTCCACCACTTACTGAGAAGTCATCAGCATCAACTTCCTCATCCCCAGAACAGGATGAATAATAAAGATTTGGTAAGATAATACATCCAGAGGCTCTAGCCTCAGGCTTGACACAGATTCAAAGCCTTCTTGGGACACTCTCAACCAGAGTCACTGCCAANCTCAACCAGAGTCACTGTCAACTTCCACATGCAAGCCCACTGAGCTCAGCTCCTAAGCATTAGCCATGGTTCCCTCTGCCNTGGGACACTCTCAACCAGAGTCACTGCCAACTTCCACATGCAAGCCCACTGAGCTCAGCTCCTAAGCATTAGCCATGGTTCCCTCTGCCCAAGAGATCTGTACTTATTTCTGCAGCCCTAGCCGGGGTCTGGAGGGGCAGAGGACAAGAAGGACAGGTTCTGGGGCCTGAGAAGAGAAGGGCTCAAAAGAGATAGGGATTATACAAGCTGCAGTCATACAGGCTGGGGTTGGGTTATACTCCAGACTGGGATGCAGAAGGAGTACAGGGAGACCTGGGTGAAGCAAAATGCAGCAGTGTCCCCAGAGACCAACCAAGTCCATAGTGTAACACCAGCAAAGCAGTACCATCCAAAAAATTACTTTGGAAAGAAATCACTATTTCCCAAAAAGTACCCAGGAAGTCACCTTGAGTGAAAAAAAAAAATCTGAACTTTATTGAACTGACCTACACTTGTGTAGGGTTTGATACTGTTTTTAGTTTTAAATACACAGAGGCAAGGTGAGGGCAGGGAATAGAAGATAGGTACCATATTCTCTCCCTGCTAATCTGACCTGGCCCATTAAATACCAGAAAGACTTGATCTTATGCCATCTATGTCAGTACCCCAAATGTCTATAGAGGTCAAACATATTAGAGAAATGAGCACCTGTACCAGGTAAGGAAACTGGAACATAAATGCCCTAGCCAAGTGTTGCCATAGAAAGCAGAGTCAGTGTTGCAGGTGCATTTTTAAAATATATACATAGATTTATTTTAAGGAATTGGCTCACACATTTATGGGGGTTGGCAGTCCAATATTTGTAGGAGAGACCAGAAATTCAGGCAATAGCTGAGTCTGAATTCAGCAGGGCACAAATTACCTGTTGATGATTATGATGTAAACACACTGCTAATGTTACTCAAACACCTTTAGACATACACATTAATGACAAGAGATTTAGGTTTCCTGAGGGTGGGAGTGGATTTACCATCCTCCTGTATGTTTCCATTATTGCTCATTCATGAGATCATATGAGTAAATATTTGTCTTTCTTCACCAATAGACTCGGATGTTTCTCAAAGGGTGGCTCACATAATAGAGACATCAAAATATTCTGGAATTCCTGTCAAATATTCAGATTCCTAGCCACTCCTTATCTACTACATCAGGAAATCTGTACTTTTAACAAGCACTCTCTTTTTTTTCTTGAGTATGCGAGCATTTAAAACCCACTGGACAGGGACAACTTGGTGGCTCAGTCAGTTAGGTGTCTGCTCTCAGCTCAGGTCATGATCCCAGGGTCCTGGGATCGAATTCCATTTCCGGCTCCTTGCTCAGTGGGGAGCCTGCTTCTTCCTCCGCCCGCCCCTCCTCCCTGCTTGTGTGTTCACTCTCTCTCAATCTCTCTGACAAATAAATAAGTAAAACCTTAAGAATAAATAAAAAAATACCCACAGGACAGAAATTATTTTCTCCTTTTGTCCTCCAGTGACCAAGAAAGTCTCTGACACCTAGTGGGAGCTTAACAAATGTTGCTGAACAAATTAATAAATACTGTCACTAGTTTACCCTTGGGTTCTCTTGAGATGTCTATAAAATCATAATGTTAAATTTATAATCTTGACCTCTGAGGTGATGACCAACTACAGTATAATCAATCATCTCTGTATGTGTCAGTTAACCCCACTACACTGGAACATTTCTTTGCATTTTTGTCATTCTTATATTCATAGAGCCTAGCCCAGTCACCAGTATAAGTTAAGTGATCAATAAATATCTTTTGAATGAACAGATACATGGATGAATGGACAGGCAAAGAGAGCTACCGGAACATAGACCACCCACTGTCTTAATAGGTTGTGAATATGTTTTACTAGCTGGCCCCTGAGTTTTTCTTCTTATCTTTCAGTAATTCACAATTGCTATAGGTATTAGAAGTCCATCAAGAACTTCCACTTGCTATGGATAAAAATATAGTTAAGAGTCNCCAAGAATTTCCACTTGCTATGGATTCAAATATAGTTAAGAGTCTATAACATGTAATTTCTACAGCATTAACCAGACCTCTTTTATCACTTTCAGGAAAAATATATATCATGATATCCATAATTCAGAGTCACACTATTTTGGAGATGACCTTGAATCCTCTTCAAAGTGTAAACCAAACTATTCATAAGCTTGAGCGCTTAAACTTTTTACTGTTTTGTAATAAATTTTTTATGAAACTTCAAAACCAATCCAGTCCCAATACTGTTTTAAGACATTCAGATTAAGAATAACTGCTATAAATCACTTGACCTAAATCAGGTGGTAAAGATTTCTGTTTCCAGAATGATTAGAATTAGAAAGACTGACAATAACAAGTGTTGATGAAGATGTGGCACAATCCCAAGTCTTATAAGTTGCTGGTGGGAAACCAGCATTTACCCAAGAGAGATGAGAACACCTGTCAACAAAGAGAGTTGCACAAGAATGTTTAATGCAGATCTATCCATAATAGACCCAAACTGGAAGTGAAAGACCCAAATGTCCACCAGCAAGAGAAAGGAAAAAGTGTGACATCTGCACATAACGGGATAATACTTAGCAATAAAAAGGAGCAAACTTATCAACTGTCCTGTCAAAATCATCACCTTGAATGAAACAAGAGTATATTCTATAGAACATTTAGAAAAGGCAGAACTAATCTGTAGTGATAGAAATCAGAAGCACAATTGCCTCTGTAAAGAGCAAGGGACACAAAGGAACTCTCCAGGTGAGAGAAATATTCTATATCTTGATTTGGCAATGGTTACATTTGTCAAAACCCATTGAGTTGTTCATTTCAGATTTGTACATTTTTCTGTATGTACAATATATCTCATTTAAAGAATTTGTGCTTCTACATTGGCCAGAAATATCAAAGCATGATTGATCTTTTATACCATTGTTAGGACCATTTTTCAGAAATCTAAGACTTTTAAACAGTCTATGATTCCAGCAGAGGTGTCACCTACATCTTCACACAATATTCATGTGTCATTCTACAAAGGTGTTACAGAATAGTCAAACACCCTTCCGATATGTAATTTATACAAGTGCCTGGCACCACTGTGGCTCTTTATATTCATTAGTTGATTTAAATCTCACTTTTTAAAATGTGCAGAGTGAATATTTAACAGATGAGACTCAAGGTCCAGATAGATCAAGTTTCTTGCCTGAGTTCACACAGCTAATGAGTGATGTCACCAGGACTCAAACCCAGATCCTAAGCCCACACTCTTTCCTCTCCAATAAACAACACACACACACACACACACACACACAAATGCCTGAATCACAATTCATAGCTCTTTCCATTCTTTTATCCTTTTATCATGAATCTGTGATAACAGTTCTTCCTGTGAAATTTTAAA
The DNA here is from genome assembly GCA_002007465.1 of Ailurus styani. Lineage (NCBI taxonomy): Eukaryota > Metazoa > Chordata > Mammalia > Carnivora > Ailuridae > Ailurus > Ailurus styani. Next base: position 2,407,524 of record LNAC01000026.1, read on the forward strand.
ATAAATAAATGAAGCCTTTATAAAGCACTGCTGAGCCCATGGAAAGTTTTAAATCATTGCCTGATTCGTCCCGCCTGGCTCTCATTCTCAAATCTGTGTTTGCTTTGGAATCTAGAGACTGAAATAATCTACTGAGAGAAAATGAAAGAAGCCACAGAGCATTTGTTGGCCAAAGGGGGGTGTTGCCTCACTTTGTTTAACTGTTAAAGCCAAACTGTCCATTATTCTACATACTGAATTATTGTCAGCATCTTTAGAAGGGAACCAGACACATTGATTGCATTTCAAATTTAAAACTGATAGCAATTAGTGAAGGGAAGAGAGAGATGAGCTTTATTATCTACAACCACTGCCTGCTCTTTCAAGCCACGGTCCTTAGGATATGGTTTCTTATTGAATTTCCACTCTCATTAGTGGTTTTTCACAGTGAATTTCCAGATACCCAAGTCCAAACCAAGGCCAAGATTATTTAATTCTGAACTGTTAGAAACCCCTAAGAAACCACCCAAAAATGCCAGAAAAAGTTCACATGACTCATGTATATACAGAGAGATTAATATCCCTTAGAAATGCCTCATTAAAGTAATGTCAAAATAATTCACTTAAACCTTTTTCTGGCAAAACATAAAACTTCTATGTCAGAGAATAATCTTGCTGAGGTACCAAGACTAAAACAAGCTGAATAGCTTCTAATCAGATGACCAGCTGATTAACTGATGAAGAAAAAGGAAAATATTATTACTATTGGAAAAGCCAGGTTCTAGTCCAATATACTTCCAATGCTACTGAAAATCATTTTGCGTCATCCACAGAAAGCCTTCACATATTTGGTAAACAAAATGAGAAACTGGTTTCCAAACTGGTTTTAAGCCCTAATCCTATTTTCCATGAAAAATAGTTTGTGCTTTAAAGAGCTCAGGATGATAATGCCTTTGGAAAAAATTCAGTTCCGTGGCTGGCTTGTTATCATAGATACAAACCATCTTAGGTGTCAGCTACAAGCTCAAGCATCTTATTCCTCTCTGGCTTATGGAGCAAGGAAATAATAATAAAAGCATCTCCCCTGATCTTATAACCTGGATTCCGACTAGCCATGAATATGATTCCCAGCACTATAAATAGTCTTATAAATCTTGCCTTTCCTAACAGACTGCACTTTTCCATTTTCTTAGATATTAGCAATAAAAGTACCATGTATAAATGTCCTTAAGATTTGGGCAAGGCTGTCACAAGATTCAAAATATGTAGTCCCTATGGATGGTTGGCTTTTCATATGGTTAAAGGCAGTGAAGCGATTCCAGGAGTGCCCAGGGAATAAAGAGGAAAGGCTCAGAATACCAGGGGCAAGGCAGAATCGAGAAAATATCCTGGGTTTTTTAATGCATGCTTTTTGTTACACAGGCAGTTTCAAATAGAGTAATTCACACCGAAGTGTTTTTTTATTTTGGTTCTCCTTAGGGAAATATGCACAGCAGCAAAGGATCATGGAAAAGGCCGGGGATGGGGGGGCTTGGATACAAAAGCCTTCAATCCCAGCTTCATTCTTCCTAGCACACACACTTCGGTAATAAAAACAAACTGATAATAATAATAGCTAACAGTTATTGAAGCTTAAAGGGAGCCAGATCCTGGTCAAAGTGTTTTATGTGTATTATTAACTCACTTAATTCTAGGAGTTAGGGAAGTGGTGGGAAGGATGGGTTCTGAGCTACACTGCTCGGTTTTTTTAAAACTCTCCTGTTTACTAGCTATGTGATCCTGGACAAGTTGCTCTTCTGCAGAATCTTCATACAATGGCATCGACCTCCTAGACCGCTTATGAGATTTAATGAGCTAATCCTTAGGTTAAGCATATAAAACAGTGTTTGTTTGGCACAAAGCAGACACTCAATCAACATTTGCTATTGTTACTCCCATTTAACATTTAGAAAACTGAGACTCGGAGAGTCGATTTGCTAAAGATACGATGATTAATACCTAACTAATGAACCTGTAATATTCAGCCTTTGTAAATAATTGATACATGATAGCTATTTTTCATCCTATAACAAAGAGGTCACTGTGAAAACAACTCTCTCGTTATTCAAAATCGCGCTTTGTCTAAACTGAACACAAAGAGTTCCAAGTGTAGATTTCTAATACAAAACATTTAAATATCTGTCAATTATTATCTTACTGTTCCTCTTGCATTCCTGATCATAAATCCAAAGCACATCAATAACTTATGCAGACTGAACAGAGATCTACCTTCTGTATTAACTATTATACTAAGGTACCTTTCCAGCAACAATTAGTGTACTGATCTATAAAATGGGCAACCCAAACTGAAGCCCCGTCCCACTCCCCAACAGCAAGGCACTTTCAGGGTGAATTCTCCACTCTCCAGATCCTGGCCTACTGGTCAGACAGCCTCAGGAACTTGACACTGAAAGGGAACAGAGCCATCTCTTTGGGACAAATTCCCCTTAACCAAGCTTATCACCAAAACCCACATACAAAACCAGAATGCCAAATGATTAATTACAAGGACATATAACACACCAAGCGTATCTGAGATTAGATCAGTTTATGGCTGTATTCACTCCCTGTGAACAATCTGCATAGAAACTAGATTATAAATAAAAGGCTACTTGATGAACGTAGAACCAGTAAGAAGGCAGACTGTGCCATCTCCAGTGTAATCGGAACTGAAGAGTTCACATTAGGGCTTGATGGGTCCAGTCCTTTGCTCTGCAGATAGCTCCTCCCAGACATAACCTAATTTAGTTTACCTTTCCTCTGAGGCTAATCTCCTTTCTGAAGGACTCGTTCTTTCTTCATCTCTGAGAATAACTTCAAGCCTGTTATAGCCAAAGCCTTGAAGACTAGAAGCTAACCCATTCTTTTAGGTAATGTACCTATATAATCTGCCACCTTTTATGTTTGTTTCACAATTTAGCTCTCTTAGAAGGCAATTTCCTTTCCAAGTTCAAAGTACATAGGTAGGTATATCTGTATTTCTCCCAAATACCAACAGTAAGATAATTACCTTGCCTAGCACAAAATAAATCCTCCCAAAATGTAATGCCTTTCTTTTTTTTTTTAAGATTTTATTTATTTATTTATTTGACACAGAGAGAGAGTGAGATCACAAGTAGGCAGAGAGGCAGGCACAGAGAGAGGAGGAAGCAGGCTCAATAGAGAGAGGAGGAAGCCAGCTCCCTGCCAAGCAGGGAGCCCAATTCGGGCTCGATCCCAGGACCCTGAGATCATGACCTGAGCCAAAGGCAGAGGCTTTAACCCACTGAGCCACCCAGGCACCCCTGTAATGCCTTTCTTAATGCCTCCTTCTCATAGGTTAGCAAGAGTTTTACCTCCCTCTGTGGCAGGGAGAAGTGTTTCTGAGACCCGGACAGATCTAAGGGTCAGTTCTTTCATTTACTCATTTAACTTCTGTTTACTGTCTATTATGTGCCAAGCACTGAGCAATGCACTGTGAGTCAACAGGATGTAAAAAAGATACCAATTCTGCCAGCCCAAATCTCTGAGCACTGTGAAACAGACACTAATCATTTACTGCAACCCCGCCAGAGAAGGGAAAAGTACAAACTGAGAAAGTACCCTGCCGGGAAAAAAGAAATACCATCCTTTGAGAAAACTAGTGAGCTGACCCAACCAAGTAGGTTAAAAACCCTTCCCTGAAGAAACAAGATTTGGGTGGAGGTTGAAAGGAGAGTAGTACGCACTACCTGGGAGAGCAGAGAGCTGCCAGGAGGGTTTGGGGGACAGAAAGGCAGTTTCAGATGAAGGAATCTGCACTGCAGAAGCCTTGAGGCTTCTGTGAGTAGCGAGCAGCATGAGGCGTAAGAGGAACCTGGAGAACATCAAAGATATCCAGAGGGCAGTGAGCCATTGGGGAAGCAATCACGACACAGGTGGTACAGGCAGGAAGGGCAGGGGGTCCTACTCAGCCCATGCAGGATGGTGCCAACCAAAATACAGATTTTGATCTGTACCCTGGGGTGAAGAATTTTAGAGTCAGTTGATGATTCCTGGTCAGATTTGCCCCTCTAAAGATCACTCTCCCTACAGAGTGGAGAATCAGTTGGAGGAGCCATGAAGGAAGCTGGGTCATCAACTGGAAAGGCAATCAGAGTAGTCCAAGCAAGAGATGCTCATTCCTCGGTGATCAGCAGAAATGAAGAGAAATGGACAGGACTGAGATACTGCAAAAATAAATGTCCATTAACAGGCAAGGGGTAAGAAAAACTTGTCCCACTATGTGGACATTACTACTTGGCGATGAAAAGGAATATAGTCAATAATGGGGCAGAAACTTAGGGGTGCAGCAGATGGGAATTGACAAGAAAGGCACACAAGGGAACTTCTAGGGAGGAAACCTAAATCGTGTTGGTAACTACATGGACACACAGATTGGTCAAAATTCATCAAAACATATGCTTAAAAGGCTAAATTTTATTGTATGTAAAGTATACCTCAAAAAGGTTGATTTCTTTAGAAATCAGTTTATCTTAATTATTAAGGACATAGATTTTGGAGTCATACAGACATGAGTTTGAACCCTAGTTCTACCACTGGTAACTGTGTCACTCTAGGAAAGTCAATAAAAGGCGGGGGGGAGGATGGGTATTTTAAGTTTAGCCAGTTTAGCAAATCACCCAGTTGAACATGTTGCCAAATAAAAAGGCAAGAGGGCCTATCATTCAAATTTCATTCGTTGACCCAGTAAGAGCAGCAGGTAAAGCAACAAACATTTCTTGAGTGTGTAGGGGTGAGGACAAATCGCCCCAAGATGCACCACTTTGGCATGGGGATTATTTAGAGCTGAAGATGCAAGAAGAAACTGTGAACTTTTCCCTAACTGCCTAAAAGAATTTAGATAGAGGACCGATTCAGGGAGAGAGTTATTATCATAGATAACTATAGTATAATATGAACTAGGCATGGTAGACAAGGAAGAACCTAGCAAGGCCTATTTGATCAAAGTCCTCTCTATGTCCCATTGCTTCTGTATGGCCCAGCAAATGTTGGTTTACCATTTACTCTTTTTTTACCTTCCCATGAATTACTGTCTTTCGCTTTAAAGTCCCAGACCCCTACCTCCTTCTCCTTAGTTCAGACAACATATATATCTCATTTTGCCTGTCTTTAGAATTTCATGTTTATGTGAACTCCCCATATGTATGTAATTAAATTTGATTTTCTCCTATTAATCTGTTTCATGTCGATTTGATTCTTAGACCAGCCAGAATAATCTTGATAAGTAAAGGAAGTTTTCCCCTCAATAAGTGCTTCCTATTCTTGGGCATGTGGTAGGCCCTACAGATATCTCATTTGATCTTAATCTAAGAGGTGGCCATTGTTCTTCTAGCTTTGAAAAGTAGAAATCTCCCAGGAAACAGTAACTTGTCCAAAGTTATTCAGAGAGTGAACTTAGAGCCTAAGGTCCCTGCAGTGGTGAGAGAATGCCATCTCCAACCCACCTAGGAGGAAACTCAAGGGTCCTCACAGGAAATTTTCCAAAAGGCAGCACTTAAACACAGGAGGTCTAATAGATTATTTTAAATGCACACAGTTGGGGTGGCTCAGTTGGTTGAACATTCGACTCTTGATTTCGGCTCAGGTCGTGATCTCGGGGTTGTGAGATCAAGCCCCACGTCAGGCTCTGCACTCACTGGGGAGTCTGTTTGAGATTCTCCCCCTCTCCTTCCAGCCTTCCCCCTGCTCCCTGTCTCCCTCTCTCTACAATAAATAAATAAATATTTTTTAAAGAATCAACTTTAAATGCACACAAATGGACACTTATTATTTTGCTTTTATTGTATTCATCATTAAGGTTACTATCTTGTCTATTCAGGCTGCTGTAACAAAATATCACATACTGGGTAACTTATAAACAGCACAAATTTACTTCTCCCAGTGCTGGAGACTAGAAATCTGAGATCAGGGTGTCTTCATGGTCAGGTGAGAGCCCTCTTCCAGGCTGCAGACTTTTTCATAGACCGGACAAGGTGGTAGGGGACAAGGGAGCTCTCTTCAGCGTTAATCTCATTCATGACAACTCTGCTCTCACAACCGAACCATTTCCCAAAGACTCCGTCTCCTAATACCATTACACTGGCCTTTAGAATAGGGATAGTGGCTTTCTGTTTACAGTGATGAATTAGATTTCCTCTCTAAAATAAGTTTAAGTTTTCAAATAAATCAAATTAAAACTATGAAGGAATTGACAGGATGGGACACTACTTAGATACCTTAAAATTGTTGAGAGGATTTAGAAATGACTCAAGTTGAGAAAGGCTGAGTCGGGCCAAGTAGACAAAGGCTAGGGCCCCAAGATGCCAGGAAGATGGGCCTGGGAGGCAGAGAGGTTGCCATCTGGGGCTACAGCAACCTTAGACAGACTAAGGAGAGAGTTTATACTCATGTTAGTGCTACCTCCCATTGAGTGATGTCACGACATGTAGGGACAAAACCTGGGCCTTGGAGAAGGAATAAAAATGGGGAAGAAAGACTGGCAAGAGGGAGAAAAATCAGGGGAAGATAGGAAGAGAACTAGAGTAGATGATACGGGTAGGGTATCTGTCAATGCCAGGCCAGACACCAGTGCTATTATTTTTCCACTCCACTTAGGACAGCTTTTTAGGGAAAGCCAAAACAGCTCAAAGATTTTCTTAGAATCTCTTTTCCTCTATGAACCTAGGACAATCCAGCTGTAAAATGATCATTTTCAGAAACAAAAGAATTAAAATAATGAATCTTCTTGTACTTTCAACTTCACTCTGTCACTGCTACAGATGAGGCAAGAGACAATAGAGTAATTATTCCTAGAAAAAAACAATGATGCCCTGCAAATTTAAATCCATCGCCTCTTAACATAAGGCAATGTATTTCTCAAGCAAAGTCTTTGCAGAGCACCTGGATAGCACACATGATATATTCTTCTTAAACCCAGGACTGGTTTGTTTGTTTGTTTGTTTTCCTAGTCTCATATCGAAACTAATCCTTAGGGGATTTTAGAAATGCTTATTGAATTTATTCTATGCCATGTTTTCTTTCCTGTTTCTCTCAGAACTCCTAGCATGTTCTAACTTAAGATTTGGTCAAATTAAGTTCTAAGCAAAGCCCCTAAATTCTACTCTGATACCTGTACCATCATCATCCCCCAAATACACACTGTCTGTGCCCAGGTTCTCAGTAGAGATGTCCTAGAAAGTTCCTATATTCACCTTTGAAATTAAACTTCTTACACTGCTATAGAAACTCATATATTCACCTATGGAAGAATGAAGAGGAAGGGAAGTTAAAAAGCCTTTTTAGATCTGCAAATTAGTCTGAAGGAGGGACAGCCAGGAGAGTAGGGATAGAACAATGAGAAGTGACCAGACATCACAGTCGGACAAGGACAGGACCCAGGAGAAAGAAGCAGATAACTCACACCCTATGGGTGAAATCTTTGAGGAAAGAAAAAAGAATTCATAAACCAGGAAACTGTAGCATCAAGAGAAACTGTAGTTCCGGAGAATGCTTGATTCAAAATGGACACTGAAGGTGGGGCGCCTGGGGGGCTCAGTGGGTTAAACCCTCTGCCTTTGGCTCAGGTCATGATCTCAGGGTCCTGGGATCGAGCCCTGCATCCGGCTCCCTGCTCAGCAGGGAGCCTGCTTCCTCCTCTCTCTCTGCCTGCCTCTCTGCCTACTTGTGATCTCTCTCTCTGTCAAATAAATAAAATCTTTTAAAAAAATGGACACTGAATGAAAGTTTGCTGATTGACTCAGTAAATATATGAATGATTGCCTAAGCTACAGGGGCCATGGCACTCTCAAGAGAGAGAAAATAGGAGTTGATCACCCAGAAGCTTATCCTTATGCTTCTCCAGCCTCAGTCAAAGATGTGTTGAAGGACAGAGAATATATCAGGCATCTTGGCCCCCCTGTCCAAACCCATGTATTAGATCACATGGCATCTCACCACCTACTTTGTACAATAAAGACCATATAATCCCTAAGGGCCTTCTAAGATTAAAGAATCCGAAACTCCCTAAGAGGAAGAGAGATGAGAATGTGACATATGGTAACTTCCATAAGAACTTCCATAAGTAAAAATGCCCTAAGAACTGGTCTGGTTATCATCATAGCATCCATTGTTTAATGGAACATTTATTGAGAGGTTACTTTCCACCTTATGGTTGATGCAAGACAAGTGTTTGGTCCTGAACTGTGGTGTGGCAGGCAGAAAAAACTGGGGGAAGAGCCAGGAAACATGAATCTGAGTCTTGGCTCAGACACTCGGTGACTTTGAGAAAGGGCATTCCAAGTGGAAAATAACTTGTGAGCCGTCCCAGAGAGATAAGAAACAGCATATGTGTTCAAGAAATTTCAAGAAGCATGGTGTTCAACAAAAGTGTCAGGCAGACATGGCAAGGTTTTAGGTTAATATGTAGTAAGTGCTCAGGAAATATTTTTTGAATGAATGAATGAGAAGCAGGCAGAAACAGATCACAGAAGACTTCATATTCATTCTATGCTCAAAACTTAGGTTTACCTTGTAGGTAGTAGAGAATCACCGGCGGGAGAAAACTTTACTCAGACTTAGGTTGTAACTAGATGCTATGCTATATGGACAATTAATGTAGGGGGAGCAAGAAAAAGGCTAGTTAATAGGCAATGGTCCTAGAAAGGGAGAAGAGCAAATGCCTTGGAGAAATCAGAGCTAAAAGAGCATTTGGCAAATGGTTAGATGAGGAGAGTAAGTAGAAGAAACTTAAATCATGGGCTTTTAGAGTGATAAGGTGCTTGATAGTAGGATTTTTTATAGATAGTGCATGAAGAACAAATATAGAAGGGAAACTGATAAGTTTGACTTTAGATATATTGAGCAGAACATCCAGGTGGAAATTAAACATTGGAATTAATGAACATTAACATAATAAATACAATTTAAATAAACACTTATTGAGACTTTCTCATAAACTAAGAGATATTCTACACTCCCTACATATGTGAACTCATTTAATCCTCACAACAGCCCCAGGCAGTAGGGAAGGAAAACAAGATAACAGAGAGTTTAAGTAACTTCCCAAAGTTCTCAAGCTGGTAAGTAGCGGAGTCAGACTCAAACTCAGAATGTCTGGCTCCCAATCCCACTCTCTCAACCTCTGTGCAAATGGACATGTATTTGCCCTTTAATGAGGGCCCAGAGCCCTCAATCTACCTCTTCTTATAGAAACAGAACTCAAACAAATAATCGAATTACAGTAGTCCCCCCACTGCCCTTATCCACAAGGAATACATTCAAGAACCCCAGGGTACGCCTGAAACCATGGGTAGTACCCTGTGCATACAATGTTTTTTTCCTATACATCTATACCTATCATGAAGTCTATTTTCTAAATTAGGCACAGTGAGAGATCAACAACAATAACTAATAATAAAATAAAACATTTAGAACAACAATAATAAAGTTATAAGAATGTCATCTCTCTCTCCTGAAAAATATCTTATTGTACTATACTCATTCTTGTTCTTGAGATGATATGAGATGATAAAATGCCTACATGATGAGATGAAGGGAAAAGAATGACCTAAGCATTGTGACATAGTGTTAAGCTACTTCTGACCTTCTGAGAAAGGTCATGAGAAAGAGGATCATCTGCTTCCTGGACCACGGGTAACTGAAACCACATAAAGGAGATCTGTGGGTAAGGAGGGACTACTGTAAAGTGATAATTTTATTTTTTCAAGAGCACAAAATGTGAGAATTCCAACCGTCAGACTGAATAGTATTCTTGCTGGTGATTTAGCACAGTCAAATCTCAATCTACATTTTAGTATACATCTGGTCTCCAAAGCAAACAAGATATGCTATTTTTATATTCATTTGTCAAGTGATACTTCTTTATATAATTTATTTAGACAAAATTAAATAGCATCTGTCATTTGTTAAGTAGAAAAAAGATAAAATTGGTCTTTATATGTATTATATATATTACAGAACATATTAAAATACATTTCAATAAAATTTTTAATCATATACCTCTAAAATTGATTTTTTAGCTTAAAATTACTTTCTAATTACTTTGTAAAAATAATACAATGACTTTTTTTATTTCCTGAGAGGGTTCATGAAATTATATATTACTATGAAATAGATTTGAAACTAAGAAAATCAGAAAGAAAAAAATTTTTATAAATAAATGAAAAATTAAAAAGTTAGTAACTACTGCTTGGCACCAAGGTATAGTTACTGCCACTTCAGAACGTTTCAGAACCAAGAAACCTCCATGAACAACTACAATAAGAAAAAAATCTGAGATCTTTTCCATTCCAAGGTTTGTGGTGGAGGGTTCAGCTTTGACTTGAATCCCTTATTGCACGACTAAGCACCACAGGGACACAGCTCATGATTTACTTCATGGACGTGCTCAGCTGAGCTTCTCTCTGTAAGAAGCTCCATGCTATTTTCATTTGGCTTTAATCCATGATAGACCAAGACATAGCTCTCTTTGAAAAGCCAGGTTTAATAGAATGCACATGTGACACATTCTCAGAAATGGAAGAAACCACTTTTACTTCCTTTCCTAGTTACCTGAGAATCAAGAACTTACTGTAACTTCAGCAGCAGCCAAAAGAAAGGTCTTTTCTCTTGAACTTTGACCCTTCCTTTTGTTTCCATGAATTTCCTCCCTCTTTCTGGCTATGGTATAAGGTTTTTTCCTCCCTGAGATTCAGCCCTCAAAGGAAAGCTGAATTCAGCCAGGGTAATGGAGTGGTCTGAAGAGCTCATTCGTGACTACTGAACACTTAAAATATGGCTATGGTGACTAAGAAATTAAACTTTCAATTGCATTTGATTTCAATTTATTTAACTTTAAAACTTACACTGAATTTGGTTGTTGATGAATTTCTGAGTATGTCTGGAACAACTTGAGTTGTTGAATCTATTTTTTTTCAACTGTGAATTATTTGAAATCTAAATGCACAACAAGTATTTACAATGAAAATTCAATCTCCAAAATGAGATGTGCTGTAGGTGTTAAATATACTCCAGATTTTGAAGATTTAGCACAAAAAATGTAAAAGGTCTCATTAATAAATTTTTTCATTAATAATTGTTTATGTTTATTACATATTGAAATGATAATATTTTGATTATAATGGGCTCAATAATTTATATTATTAAAAATAATTTCACATTTCTTTTACTTTTTAATGTGGCTACTAGAACATTTTTTTAAAGATTTATTTATTTATTTTAGAGAGAGAGCATGAGCAGGAGGGATAGAGGGAGAGGGAGAGAGAATCTCAAGCAGACTCCCCACTAACTGTGGAGCCTGACGTGGGGCTCGATCCCAGGACGGAGATCATGACCTGAGCTGAAACCAAGAGTCAGACATGTCAGCCAACTGCACTACCCAGGCACCCCTACTGGAACATTTTAAATTATATGTATGGTTCACATTATTTCTACCCACTGGTGCTACTCTATAGCATGGGCTTTGGTGTCAGAGAGAATCAGCTCCCCCATTTGCTGATTGTATGACCTTAAGCAACCTACTTAACCTCTTCAAGCCCATGTTCACTCATCTATAAACTGGGGGACATTTTACTCTTTTCTGAATAGGCCTGTAGTGAATTTAACATGGGACAGTGAATAAAAAACTTACCACGGAGCCTGGCTCATAGTAAAATATTCTGTAAATGTTCATTGTTATTATTGTTGTTGTCATATTTCACCAACTATCATCCAAATGTTTAGCCAAAGAGTGCTTCAAAATAATGTTAGTCACCTATGGTTGACTAGTATCTCATAACCAGATAAAGTAACCTCATTTGCCAAAATAAAAATAGGAACTTAAGGTCAGATATAGGAATTTTTCTCACATTTTTAGTTTATTCACATGAAAAATCACATTTTTTTAGTTTATGGAATGCTTTTATTTAAAACAATAAAACTGCTTGAAACCCAGACTTTCCTAGAAAATCCAGGGCATGACATTAATGCCTAAAAAATATTGGTGCACAATATCTCAAAAACCCAAACTCAGCAGTTATTTAAGGCTAACATTTTATTTATATAATATATATATTATATATAAAATACCTACATATATATATATATAATCCTGGCCATTTCTTTTTTGGCCAGGATTAAAAAAGACCAAATAAATAATCTGGATATACATTTGGAACTTTTGCTTCCAGAAAGATGGAGATGTGCTTTTCCTTATTCTTCCTGCTAAGTAAAACTAAAAACTCTGGATCTTATATATAAAACAAACTCTGAAAGTTTTCAGAGTAAGATTCTGAAAGGTAGAAAGAAGAAAGACCACTAGGGACCTTGCTAAGATACATAGTCAAACAACTGAAAACTAAAGACAAAGAAAAAAATCTTAAAAGCAGAAAGAAAGAAATGACACTTTACCTATAGGGGAAATAATGATTCTAGTAACAGCAGATTATTCATCAGAAGTCATGGCAATCAAAGAAGTAGCCCAACATCCTTCTGTAAACAGAATTCTGTATCCAGTTCAAAATATCCTTCAAGAATGCAGGAAAAATTTACCCAGTCTCAAATAAAGGAAAACTAAGAAAATTTGTCACCTTCAGACATACCCTAAAAGTACAGCTAGAGGAAATTCTCTAAATGGAAAGGAAATGATAAAAGAAGTAATCTGAAAGAAAGGAAGGAAGGCAAAAAAAAAGTAAAAATATGAATAAATACAATCCTTTCCTTGAGTTTTCTCAATTGTTTGACAATTAAAACGAAAGTGATAACAGTCTGATGTGATTCTAAATGTATGTAGATAGATTTTAAAAATAAATAAATGTATGTAGATAGACAGTTTAAGGCACTTGTAAACAGGTAGGGTAAAAGAAAAGAAAGGGAGGTACACCTTCTTAAACTGGTAAAATGTCAATACCAGTAGACTGTGATAAGTTATGTATATATGTGAGAAAAATTCCTATATCTGACCTTAAGTTCCTATTTTTATTTTGGCAAATGAGGTTACTTTATCTGGTTATGAGATACTAGTCAACCATAGGTGACTAACATTATGTAATGCTTAGAATAACCACGAAAAAAGCTATACAGAAAGACTCACTCAAAGTAATAAAGCAAAATTTTTTAAAATGTCCAATAACCCACAAGAGGGTGGAAAAAGAAAATGGAGAAACAAGTAAACAGGTAACCAGAGAGGAAACAAAACAAATGGAAAACAAAAACCAAAATGGCGGGCGCCTGGGTGGCTCAGTGGGTTGAGGCCTCTGCTTTCGGCCCAGGTCATGATCTCAGGGTCCTGGGATCGAGGCCCGCATCAGGCTCCCTGCTCGGCGGGGAGCCTGCTTCCCCCCCTCTCTCTCTCTGCCTCCTTGTGATCTCTCTCCCGCTGTGAAATAAATAAATAAAATCTTAAAAAAAAAAAAAAAACACCAAAATGGCAGACATAAGCTGTAACATATCAATAATTACATAAATGTAAATGGTCTAATACAGGGAGCCTGGGTGGCTCAGTGGGTTAAAGCCTCTGCCTTCAGCTCAGGTCATGATCTCAGGGTCCTGGGATCGAGGCCTGCATGGGGCTTTCTGCTCAGCGGGGAACCTGCTTCCTCCTCTCTCTCTGCCTGCCTCTTTGCCTACTTGTGATCTCTCTCTGTCAAATAAATAAATAAATGTCTTCAAAAAACAAAACAAAACAAAAACAAAAGAAAACAGGAGTGGCTATATTAATATCATATAAAGTGAATTTCAGAGTAAAGAAAATTATCAGAGATTAAGACATTATTACATAATTATAAAAGGGTCAATCCACCAAGAAGACATAATTATCCTAAATGCCTATGCAACAGAGTGACCAGATAAATGAAGCAAAACCTGTTGGAACTAAAAAAAATAGGCAAATCCAGAATTATAGTTGCAGACTTCAATACCCTGTTCTCTAAACAACTAATGGAACAACTAGGCACAAAATCATCAAGGATACAGAACGCAGTAACACTATTACCCAAAAGAATCCAATTGACATTTATAATCTACCCAAGGATAGGAGAATATATGCATGGAACATATACTAAAAGAGACCTAAAACCTACCTTCACAAATGTAAAAGAACTGAAATTACAGAGTGTGTTCTTGAACCACATGCAATCAAATTAGAAACCAACAACAGAAAGATAACAGGAAAATATCCAAACACTTGGGAACCAAACAATACATTTCCAAAGACCCCATGGGTCATGAGGAAGTCTCAAGCATAATGTTTTTAAAATACATTCAACTGAATGAAAATGAAAATACGTACATCAAAATTTGTGGGAGACAGCCAATGCAATGCCAAGAGGAAATTTGTAGCACTTATGGTAACATTAAGAAAGAAGAAAAGTCTCAAATCAACCACCTAATCTCCCACCTCAAGACATTTTTTTAAAGCAAAATAAACCCAAAGAAAGCAGAAGGAAATAATAAAGAAAAGAACAGGAATCAATAAAATTGAAAACCAAAATAGAAAAAAAAGTCCCTGGAACAAAAAGCCAGCTCCTTTAAAAGATCAACCACAAACTTCTAGCAATGGTGACGAAGAATAAAATGAGGAAAAAAACCCAAATTACCAATATCAGAATGAAATGGGATATTACTACAGACACTGTGAACAACAAAGTAGTAACAGAATGTTGCAAACAATTCTGCACACACAAATTTGAGGACCTAGATGAGATGGACCAATCCTACAAAAAGCACACACTACCGCAACTCATCCAATATGAAATCAATCATTTGATTAGCCCTGTAACTATTAAAAAAATTGTATTTATAACTTTAAAACTGCTGAAAAGAAATCTCCAGGCTCAGATGGTTTCACTGGAGAATTCTATCAAATATTTAAAGAAAAATTAACACCAATTCTCCACAATCTCTTCAAAAAAAAATAGCAGATGAAAGAATGGGTTCTTCATTCATTTAACTTGCCCTCTTTGCTCCACTGCAGCTCCCTCCTTTTAGTTCTGGAACATACAAGGCACCTTCTCCGCTTAGAAGAACAAATCCATGCTGCTGCCTTTGCTCAGGATGCTTCCCCCATCATGCTCCCTTTCACGCTCCCAGACTCATGCCCACTCACCCCTGACGTCCCAGCTTATACAGCTCATGTGATATTTCCTCAGGGAAGCCCAGAGTGGGGGAGGGCCCTGCCTTATGCACGCACAGCCCCTGCTGTGTTTTCTCTCTGTGGCACTTACCACAATTTTTGCTTGTCATTTGCAATGAAATATCTAAGGTCTCCAAGACTTCTCCAACTAGTCTAGGCGGTTAACTATAAACTCTATGAGGACAGGATACCAGACTGTTTCATTCACTCTCTGTCTCTGGCTTGGAGCCCAGTGCCTGGGATCCAGACATCATTAGGTCAATATTTATTGAGTGAATATTCAGTCAAGGTCCTGCAGAGAAACAGAACCAATAGGATGCGTGTGCATACACACACACACACACACACACACACACACACACATACACTTTTCTATCTAGAGAGAGAGAGATTGATAAGGAATTGGGACAGGTGATCATGAAGACTGATAAATCCCAAGATCTGCAGAGTGAGTCAGCAACCTGGAGACGCAGGTAAGCCAATGGCATAGTTCTGCAAGTCAAGAGGCTGGCGGACCCAAGACTGGGAAAGAGCTGATGTTCAATTCAAGACTGAAGGCAGGAAAAAGCTAATGTCCCAATCTGAAGGCAGTCAGGCAGGAAGAATTCTTTCTTATTCAAAAGGTCAGACTTTTTTGTTCTATTCAGAACTTTAGATGATTAGATGAAGCCCACTGACATTAAGACAGACAACGGAATGGTCTACCAATTTAAATGTTAATCTCATCCAAAACAGAAACATCTCTCACAGAAACATCTAGAATAATGTTTGACCAAATATCTGGACACCCTGTGGCCTAGTCAAGTTGACATACAATTAGCTATCACACTGAGTTAATAATAACTGAATATTGAAAAAAAATTGTGCAATTAATCTATCAAGTGTCACAGACTATAGTCAAAGTTTACTTTTTTCTTTTGGCTGAAAAGTATACAGCACCTAATTCATCAGTGAACTCACGGTCATTAGCTAGGCTGTGGTCTTGAATGATAGATAGTATTTTTCTTTGTGTTTATTAGCTCTAATCCTTCCAACAACTCTGTAAGGCTAAGAGAGGTTGTTTAACATGTCCAAGACCACAAAGCCAGATACTGGCAAAGATATGACAGAGGCATCTGAGTGGCTCAGTCGGTTAAGTCTGTCTGCCTTTGGCTCAAGTCATGGTCCCAGTGTCTGGAATCGAGCCCCAAATCAGGCTCGCTGATCAACGGGAGTCTGCTTCTTCCCCTCCCTCTACTGCTCCCCCTGCTTGTGCTCTCTCTCAAATAAAATAAAATAGAATACAGAAACCCAAATTTGTCTTCATAGCTCAAGATTTTACCCACTTTTAAGTGCTTCCCATTAAGAAAACACACACAATAGAATTTTCCAAAACTGAACAACAATGTGTAGCTCAGTCATTTTTTGAGCAAGTTATTTAAACTCCTCAGGATCCAGTTTCCTCATGGGTTAGAAAAGAGTAAAAGTACCCCCCCCTTAAGGAGTTGCTGGAAGACTAATGGAGCTAAGGACTGCAGAATTTAGCATAGTACCTAAACATTGTAGATGCTCAATAAATGTTAACTTATAACAGCTGTTGCTCGAATTCCACTGGCTCGTACTGGCATCTGCTCTTGCAGGCTTCCAAACTCCTGTAAAATCCTTTCGGAATATTTCTGCTCACATGTGTTCACAACTCAGTCCACTAACCACAACTGCCTCATGGCTCCCACAGTGCTCTTCCTCTCTGTCATTGCTGGGCCCCAACACACCACGTACCCATACACATGTACACATTTTCCACCCCTCATAAAACAGTCCCTTAAGTTCCAGGAGTCCTCCAGGACCTGACCAGGGGTCATTACCTGAACTTTTCCCTTTCTTCCTCCTCTGAGTGGACCCCTTCAACCCGAACAACCCCAAGAGGGTGAGCAGAAGGGAGAAAGGGGCAGGGCTTGCTTCTCGAGAAAGACTATCTCTTCTCCACCATATATTCTTGTCCTAGATTAACTGACCATGTAACCATGGGTTTATTTCTGGGCTTTCTGTTCTATTACATTGATCTATGCGTTTATTTTTGTGCCAAAATTGTGTGTATTTGAAATTTGAAAAAAAAAATGTGGAAACCTAGCCTCTTATCTTTCGGGGAAAAATTCCAAACTGGCTTCTCCTGGGTTGATCTTGATAAATGTTCTGCCTTCCATACATGGCAGGGCAGGTGCTGGGGACTGTTTTTCCAGCCATGGTGACAGATTTGCAGTGGTTATCCACATCCTATTACCTGTTCCAAGGGCAGGTCAAGAAAACATTTTTTACTGTGACTGGCCAGGTTGGAGTCCAGGTTGAGACCAGGAAACAACGGAAAACAGACCAAACGATAAGGAGGTTGAACCTTTGGCCTTTCTCAACAGGGCCCCTGGCCTCAGACTTTCACCTCTGATACATGGCCACACTGTGGTTGACAGTCCATTCAAACACAATGACCAAAACTTCAGGGTTAACCGATTGAACGTCCTCACTGCTATTTTGTTCCAGTGGATTTCAAAACAATTTCAATTCTTATACTAATCTCAGTGTGAAAATAAGAATTTAGCTCTTAACAATTATCCATATGAAAAATAAAACAACGGCCATATTTAAGGGGAAGTACGGCTGGCAGGTTGGGCTCCCTAGAAAACAGAATCAGAGATGGAGAATTACATGCAAGAAGTTTATTGGGAAATGAGTTAGGCACCAATACCTGTGTGGAAACGAAGCTGCCAACTGAGGCAAAGGGAGAAACTGAGCTGCTGGACAGTCACAGCAAAGACCTCAACTGATCCCATTGGGAACTCTGGAGCTGGGATGGCCCTGGAGAGATGTCCCGAAATAAGGCAAGGAGGCTGAAACTTTCTACCCCCACATCAGTCAGTCATGGGATTTTAGGTGCTCCTAGGAAAAGGTCATGATCTTGAACTATGTGGCTTTTTTTCACCAGCACTGGGGGAGCAGGAGGACACAGGTGTGAGCTGTCAGCCAGTCACACTCCAGCTGCAGTCCTGAAGTGGGCGTCTGGGCAGCATAGCCCGGTGCCAACCACACGTGAAAACTACATATTCTTTCACTCTCTCCAGGGGAGTATCTAGGCACACCCAGCAGACAGTAATGACCGCTTCTTAAACCAAGATTGGACTATTAAAAAAAGAAAGAAAAAAAATCATGAACCATGGAACTTTTTACCAGAGGTAAGATTTCACGTCACTGCCAAGACAATGCAGCATCTTATACTGAGCACAAAACTGATCCCAGCTTCCCCTTCACCCCAAATTAAAAACAGCCCAGCACTGAATCTCGTGCAAGTTACCACTCTCTCTGCCCCTACCCAGCACACGACAGTACTTTCGCAAATACTAATGACTGCAAAGTGAAATGCATTTCATACAAGAGAACCTACTACACTTACTCCATGTGACTCCTGCATATTAGTTTTTATATGATTGCCAATGGATAGAATGAACAGAGGAAGAAAAATTTTCTATGGAAATCTTTTTTGTTTGTTTGTTTGCTTGTCTTGGGAGAGAGAGTGCATGAGTGCATGGGTGAGCAGGGGAAGGGGCAGAGGGAGAGGGAGAAAGAGAATCCCAAGCTGGATCCACACCCAGCATGGAGCCCAACAAAAGATCTGATCTCACAACACTGAGATCATGACCTGAGTCAAAATCAAGAGTTATACGCTTAACGGACTGAGCCACCCAGGCACCCCTATATGGAAATCTTCATGACAGACAAATGGTCTATTATTGGGTCTGTCCTTTCAGTAGAGCTCAAAAGTCAAATTGTTGTTTTATCATGCAGTCTTCATGCTTTGTGTAAGCTAGAGACTCCCCAGAAGGATTATCCAATGGAAGAAAGAAATTGTTAGGACCTGCATCTCATACTGAATGTTAAGAAACCATGTGTCTCCTCATTTAAAATGAGGAGAGTCAGCCTTCTATTCAGTTATGGTATGATCATTTTAAATAACATTTAAAAATATATATAGTGTAAATTTGGAGGGTGAGAAGCAGGGAGAAGGGAGTAGGGCTTGCTTCTCACATGCAGTTTCCAAAAGTGGACAGATAAAATGTTGACCTGTCAAATGTCAACCCCAGGATAGTGACTTCAGAGAAAACTGTGGGGAAAGCAAGTTCTGTATGTACATCTGTCTACCTGATGTGACATCAGTGGTCACATCCTAAAGAAGGTGGCTGGATGGCAGAACCTACTTGAGATGTTTTCTCAAAGTCCTTGACCTCATCTATACACCCAGACCCAGGTTAATTAAACTGACCACGCTTCTAAGTCTAAATCACCATGGAAATTGAGAAGAGAAGAGAAAAGAAGAGAAGTGAAGAGAAGAGAAGAGAAGAGAAGAGAAGAGAAGAGAAGAGAAGAGGAGAGGAGAGGAGAGGAGAGGAGAGGAGAGGAGGGGAGAGGAGAGGAGAAAAGAGAAAAGAGAAACGAAGTGATCCAGATTGGAAAGAATGAAGTTAGACTATCTTATTTGTAGATGACCTTATATAGATGACCTTATTTGCTGATGATCTTATATACAGAAAAATCCTAAAAAAAACACAAAAAACTATTAGAACTAATAAACAAGTTCAGCAAAGTTAAAGGATACAATACCAATATACAAAAATCAACTATATTGGGCACCTGGGTGGCTCAGTGGGTTAAAGAAGGAAGGAAGGAAGATCAAAATTCAAAGGTAGGGGGAGTAAACCCACCTAGTAAATAATCAGGTCATCATCAGGATCCTGCATTTCTTTTTTCCTTAATATTCTTGATGCTGGTTTGTGGGCTGAAAATGGCCAGGTTCTTCTGGACCTTCCAACCAATTTCTTTCAGAGGCTCTATCTGATCCCTTGCGCACAGCCTCAGCTGTCTGCCTTCCTGAGGTAAACACATTCCTGAAAGGTTATATGTGAACACAATGTTTGTAGAACAAATAATACTTTCCACTGACTTTCGTTCTGATCTGAAAACACTGATCCATGGTCTTTTTTATCATTGCTTCTAATCTCTCTCTTGTGACAAGTGAGTCACTCCTAAAGTGAAGAATTCTTTTTAAAGTGAGCAATTGCCCCACCTATTTTGTTTTCATCAAAAGAGGCATCTTAAAAATGGTATGGGCTTGTAGTCCCAAAGGAGTGCAAACCTGAACTCACCTCCTTGCCCACAGCTGCCAGCCCCGACAATGCAAACTTCCCTCTCTACTTTGCTGAGCTATTGGTCTGCTAGGACTGCCTTCAAAATGCAGACTGGGTGGCTTAAACAACAGAAATTGAAATTTATTATCTCACAATTCTGGAGGCTAGACATCCAAGATCCAGGTGTAGGCAGGACTGGTTTCTTTGGAGGTGTTTCTCTGTCACTTCCAGATGGCCATCTTCCCCCTGAGTCTCCATGTGGTCTTCCCTCTGTGCTGCTCTATATCCAAATTTCTTCTCACAAGGACGCCAGCCATAATGGATGAGGACCTACCTATATGACTGCATCTTACCTTAATTACCTCTTTAAATACAGTCACATCCTGAGGTACTGAGGTTAGGACCTCAACATATGAATTCTGGTGGAACACTTTTTTTTTTAAGATTTTATTTACTTATTTGACAGAGAGAGAAAGAGAGATCACAAGTAGGCAGAGAGGCAGGCAGAGAGAGGAGGACGCAGGCTCCCCGCTGAGCAGAGAGCCCGATGTGGGGCTCGATCCCAGGACCCTGAGATCATGACCTGAGCTGAAGGCAGAGGCTTTAACCCACTGAGCCACCCAGGCGCCCATGGTGGAACACTATTTAGCCCATAGCACTGGATAAATAAAAAACACATTTGAATATCCTTTTGCATAAGAAGAGAGAGGGGAAAGATCATTTATAACTATCTTCCAAAGTTAAGAACGACTCTGTAAAATGTTAGCTTCTTTTGGGCATCGCTTCTCTTCCCTTCTCTGGATAACCGTAAAGCAGGGTTTCCCAGACTGGATGGTGCAGCAGAATCACCTGGACTGCTGAGTAACACTGATCACCTGCCCCAGCCCCCAGAGTTTGTGGTCTACAAGGCCTGGGGTGGCCCTGAGAATTTGGATTGCTAAGACGGGGTGCTGTGGACCGCACACGGAGAACCACTGTAGGAGGTGCAGTCATGGGTATCATCTTACATCTCCCTTCCCAGCGCTGCCTTCCTGAGCACTTTGATGGCATCCCCCCCTTCACTCTCTCTCTCTTTTAATATTTTATTTTTTTATTTGAGAGAGAGAGAAAGAAATCACAAGCCGGTAAGGGGGGGGGGTGCTGAGGAGAGGGAGAAGCAGACTCTCCGCTGAGCAGGGAGCCCCACACAGGGCTCCATCTCAGGACCCTGAAATCATGACTGGAGCCGAAGGCAGACGCTTAACCAACTGAGCCACCTAGGTGCCCCGATGGCATTGTCTCTTGAGCACCCCCCAGCACACTCACAGTCTATAAACAGATGCACGACCGTTGTCCTTATTACAGAGAGGAGGCAAGTCTGGCTCAGAGTGCTTACAGGCTTGCTCAGTGTTGCACAGTTAATTAATGGCCTAGCCATCTGCCGGTCTTGTTCTCTCCACTAACCTGCAACCATCAGGATCAGAGAGGAAACAGAATGAAAGATAACTGGGTTTTTCCCAGTATACAAAAAAATCACTACTAAGAATGATAATGGCTATTCTCTGCTTAAGTGTTCATTATTTCCAGGCGCTGCCGTGTTTCACTTCTACTATGTAATTTAATTCACTCAGCCATAAGAAATAGGTACGATTATTAATGCCCACTTTACAGCTAAGGAAATTGAGGCTCACAGGGTTTAAGAAACACATCCAAGGTCACATAATAAAAAATCAGTGAGGCCTGGACACAAAACCAGATGAGTCTGATCATGGAGCCTATGTTTTTAGCCACTACTCTTGTAGAAGGGGAATCAACAGCCTTTTCTAAACTCTCATTATCCTCTGGTTCCTGGTTATCTGTGTCAAGAGCTGGGCTTTGTGATGAGAACGGCGATGAGCAGGAGTGAGCTGCTAAGCCAATGTCAAAGCTGGTGGTAGAGGAAGGCAGCTAGATCTCCCCAGTAAATGAAGGGCAGGAGCCGGGGGACAAAAGGGTCTGGAAACTTCCTCGTCTCACACAAAGTTAACCAGGTGGTAAGTTTTGCTCTAATTTTAATGAATGCATCAAGTTTCCCTTTCTTCTGAATGCTTGCTTAGTATCACTCCCCCCCCTTTTCCTTACATACGGTGTCTAGTCTGCCTTTTTCCAGGAGCTGCTTTCCTTTACCCACTGGTCCCAGTTCCTTTAAAGTTTCTGAGGGTACGGGTTTTGAGAGCTACAAGGGTTGTGTGTACATTTCACCTATAGTGCGTTTTCTTCATTTCTCTCCTTCCCTCCTCACTAGAGACTCATCATTAGGCTAATAGGTAACCTCAGGCTTTGTGGGTGGCCTCCCAGGTAAATATTTGGTTCCGATGACATATCCCTTTTCAGATTCTGGGAGTCTGCGATGCGCATGCACATGGCATTCCCATATCTGCTCTCTTGGTTGCCCACCTCCTAATGAAAGCTTCATTGGGCATAGATAAAGAGTTAACTGAATAAGAGAAAACCTTTTCTGGCGTCTCTTCTGAGCCAGGACGTGTGCTAGTGATTTATATATGCTTCTCCGCCGTGCTTTCCCAGCACATCCCTGAGACTGGTATCATTCTCTACAGAAGAACAAGGACAGGGGTTACAGAAGACCCAGGCCCCAGAGCCTCTCTGTAGCAGCACCAAGATGCAGACCTGGGGCTTCCTCACTCTGGCGCCCATCTCTTCCTTCTATCCTAAAGAGAAGCTGTTTCACCAGACACCGCAAAGGCGACTCTGACCCCCACTACTATCCTCTTGGGCATTTCAGTATACTCTGCAGTCCCCCTTTGGGCAGAAAGGAAAGCCCAAATCCTCAGGGACTTTACAATACCAAAGGATCATTCAACTCCTTCCAGTTCAACAAGTACTTATTGATAATCTACTCTGCGCCTCCCTTTGCAGTGGAATCACAGCTCTGGGTCCCATGGTCTGTAGGGAAGATAGGTTTTATGGACTGAATTCAAAACTCTTATGTTGAAGCCCTAACCAAAGCAAATATATCTGAAGAGGAGGCCTTTGGGAATATAGGTGTAGATGGAATCATGAGGGTGGGCCTTCCTGATGTGACCAGTGCCCTTAAAAGAAGAGGAGCTCCCTCCTTCTTGAGCACACAGGAGAGGTCAGGTCAGGACACGGTGAGAAGGCAGCCATCTGCAAGCCGGAGGGGAGTCCCTGTCAAGAACTGAATCTGCTGGCACCCTGATCGTGAACTTCCCAACCTCCAGAACCATGAAAAATAAATGTTAGTTGCTTAAGCCACCCAGTCTATGGTATTTTGTTATAGCAGCCCTTGACCAAGACAAGGGGAGAGTGGAAATGGCAGGTTTGCAGGTGATTCAGTTCCCAGGCTGGGTCCTTGGGGCAGATATGGGAGCGGCAGACGAAGGGAGAGCTCTCTGATGGACCATTTGGAAGTGTGCTACCTCTGGAAGTAGTGAATTGTGTCACTTTCACCTGGGAAATCATGCTCCTCCCAGACCTTTGCCATTAAAGAGGAAGTTCACAGGAGGAAAATAGTTGCTGACCACCCAGGAGAGCTCTCCCAGAGGGGATTCTGAAATCTCTGCGATGTGCTTATTTAATAACTAACATAATACTTTCTATGTTAATTACATATTAGAAACTGAAAGGTTTTTTTTTTTTGGGAAAGTGAAAGATTTCATCAAAATAAGGAATCGGCTATTAAGTGTGGTGTGTAAGATACCAGAGCCAGACTCCTACATTCAAATTCTGCCTCTACCACATACCAGCTGTATCTCCTTGGGCAGCCTGCCCAACCTCTCTGTGCCAAAGTGTCCTTAACCCCAAAATAGGGATCACAGAAGTATCTACCTTGTGGGGCTATCATGAGGATTAAGTGAGTTAATACACATAAAACTTTTAAAACGATGCTTGATACATAGGTGAATCTCAATATATTTTATATTTAATATATAGATATATATGCATACAATGAAATTACATGCAGAGAATCTTCATAGTTACAAAAACAACATGAGCCAATGTTGTCCTTACTGTATGTATAGTCTCAGCCCTATTTTCCATGTAATGTGACGTAGTTCCCATATTTGACAATCTGAGTAAGGTGATGTTGGATTAACGGTTAGGCCACCTGTGGAAGTTATTAAATCTGTGTCATGAAATCATTGAAATCAAGGACCTTAGAGGTACAATACCAAAGTTTGGGAAATAAGGACATGTTCCTCTTGCTTCTTTTTGCCTGTTCCCTACTGGAGTTTGGCACAAAGAAAAGTAATTCAGTGTCTTTCCAAGTTCATGCTTCTTTTTAGTCACCGTGGTGGGCCTTGACCATTAGGGATGCATCAAGCCAGACTCTGCCCCAAGGAGCTCCTGATTTGGCAGTTGGCAACACAGTCTACAACAACTGTAAGATGTCTCCGTTGGTTCTAGGAGACGTGGGAATAGATGCATTCCCACAAGGAAAGATCAAAGTGGAGGATTAGGTGAAATCAAATCCATATCTTCAGGACCTTCATATATCCTTTTTTGATAGAGCATGTACGCAGTGTCAAGCACACGTCTAAGTACTTTACCCACATTAACTCACTTGAGCTTATAAGGAGCCTATGAGAGAGTGCTAACGTGCATCATTAAGTACAATGTAAAATGTAAACTGCAAAAAAAAGGAAACTGCAAAATGTGATAAAATATCGAAGCTTAACAAGTTACAGTTAAAAGACAGAGGAACTTAATTTAGACACAATACTCTCATCCAAACTCATAATTATGAAAAAAAAATCATCATCTCACAAAAATGCCTCAAGTTTCACTCTACTTCTGAAGTGGATCATGGAAGCCATGAAATCCAGGACATTAAAAATAATAATAATTGGATTAATAGAATTTCTTAAACCTCCACCGTGTTCCAAATCTGCATATTTTTACTACTTATGCATAGCCTAGCACTTAGGAACAGACTCGACTCACACTGCTTTGATATCTCAGGTCTGCACTTACTAGCTCTGGAATATTGGGAAAATTTCTTTCTTTTTTTTTTTTTTAAGATTTTATTTATTTATTTGACAGAGAGAGACACTGAGAGAGAAGGAACACAAGCAGGGGGAGTGAGAGAGGGAGAAGCAGGCTCCCCGCTGAGCAGAGAGCCCGATGCAGGCTCCATCCCAGAACCCTGAGATCAAGACCTGAGCTGAAAGCAGAGGCTTAAGGACTGACTGAGCCACTCAGGTGCCCCATCATTGGGAAAATTTCTTAACCTCTCCACGTGTTTTCTCGTCTGTAAAATGGGGATGATAACTGTACTCACCTCCTAGGGTTGTTGCAGGATTAAGTTAATATATGCAAAACACTCAAAACAGTGCCTAACGCTTAGTAAGAGCAAGAGAAGTGCTTTTTGTTATTAAAATCTCACAACAGCCTTGTTGTTACTTGTTGTTACATAGTTTCATACATGAGGAAATAGAGCTTGTCTGGTTAAGGTTAAGTTAATTTGCCCCAGGCATCCCACCTAGAACTTGGCAAGGTAGGGACTCAGACCTAGGTGTGTCAGCTCCTAGACCATGGGCTCGAAATGAGCCCACAGTGGCCTTTAACCCACTATAGCAGAGGAAAGTCAAACACAAGCTGACAAGGCTGTTGTCTGCAAGCCCAAAACAAGGCCATTGCCCTGAGTATGCTCAGTTGCAACTCTCTGACCATGACCTTTGCCCACTTAAAGAGCCAATCCCAAGGCAGCCTCGGGTAAAGGGGTGAGTCAAAGGCCTTTTGATTGGGAAAACAATGGAAAGGGGACAAGACAACTCATCTGAAGGGAGGTGGGGTGGGGCATTGTTGATCACTGGGGGATCAATGCTAAAGGCTACTAGAGTCAAGAACCAGAGCTCCCCAACTTTTATCATCAAACAGCCTTGGTGACTGCTGGGATCAGAGTTCACTGCCGGCTGTTCAGACGCCCTGGCAACAAACTTCCACAGGCCATAAACATCCCCTTCAGGCTGAAGGAAAGATAGGACAGGATACCAAGGACACAGTCTCCTTAGGAGGTGAAGGAGCACAAGAAGATGGATTTAGCACTTGACATTTCCATGCTTCTGACATCTGTGTTCCATGTTTTAGAAAAGTTAGTGATGCCTTATAAACTCTAAGTACCACCTTCCAAAAAACCTTGGATTCTAGCCAATCACCAAAATGGAAGAGACGCTCACATGAAATTAAAATATATACACCAGTGGAAGAGCGCTCCATTGATGTAGACTTTTGATTTCATGATGACTTTTTTTTAAGATTCATTTATTTTAGAGAGACAGAGTGCATGGACACATGCACTGGGGGACGGACAGTGGGAGGGAGAGAATCCTCAGGCAGACTCTCCACTGAGTGCTGAGCCCACCACAGGGCTCGAGCCCACAACCCATGAGATCATGACCCCAGTCGAAATCCACAGTCAGACACTCAACCAGATGAGCCACCCAGGCACCCCTCATGATGATTTGAAAACGGAACAAAAGTTAGTAGACATAACTTTACATCATCATTAAATATATCTTGTATCTTTTGAAAAAAGCATTTTGCACTTATGTATGCATTTAAAACACATTATTGTAACTTTAACAAATAAATGAATTTTGGTTCAAAAAAACAACATTCTAGAAAAGAAGTGGGTAGGGAGAAGGAGAGGGGCCCAGCAAACAGAAATAAAGCATTAGCTATGAATCATGCTTTCATTAATCTCAAGGGGAAACAGAGGAGATACATCATGGCCTTGGGCCCACTCAGAGGGACCTGGATTCAAATCCTAGCTCTGTCTACGTATGTGACCTTGGGCAGATTCCCTGAGCCACCAGACCTTATCTACAAAATGAAGATAACAGTATTCAGCTCTGAGAGCTTTTGAAGGAGTAGATGAGATAGTGTATGACAAGTGCCTAATCATAAGGATGGCCTAGTCTTGACTCAAAAATGTTAGGACTTTTCTTTCTCCAATACCCCACCTCTTAAATATCCTTCCCCAAGGCAGAATTAGTTGCCGTCCTTTTGTTGTACCCACAGTTGATTTGTTCCTCTTTTTATCCCTGGAATTTAGAGAAGCAATCAGGTGCTTGGTAAACATCTATTCATCCTGACTTGGTTATGGTGTAACTTATATCCCTACCATGAAGCCCTGGAGACAGGAACCATGTCAGCCAGCGTCAAGTGTGGTTGTGTTCCTAAGTGTTGCCCCTCCCATTTTGTAAGGTACACAACCACATCAATCTCCAGCAGCCAGGCAAGTGACTCAAATCAGCTGAATTAAGATAACAAGAGTGGTAAAGTCTGTGACAAACTAGACAGGATCTCCCTGCAAGCACTCTGATTCATATAAATGAAACACACTTTTCTGGCCAAACAAAACCATCTGCCCACAGGACCTCCCCCTCTGGCCAAAACTGGCCACCATAAACAGGGATTCACACTGACAAGTATTTTCTTATACATTATTTCATTTCATATGTCAGCAACCCTCTGAAGGAATCATCGGTGAGTTCATTTTACAGGTATCTGACAGAGAGAGAAACTAAGGCTCAGATAAAGGGATTTGTCCAAATAAAACATAGCTTGTAAATGGCTGAGCAGGGATTTAAATCTCTCTCCTAACATGAAACTCAAGCCCTGCTTCTCCTTAACACCACATACTGGCCTTGATATGCTGCTTTTTTACCCCCATAGTTTTTCTGAAACAAAACCAAATCCCCCCAAAAGGTTAAACCTGTGTCAGATTTACACTCCAATAACTGCCATGAGTCATAGTCCATCTAGAACTGAGACGGGTGTCCTTGGAAACGGTGCCTTCTTTGCAACTAGAGGGACATATTTTACCCAGGCTGTTCGCACTGGGAACACAGTCGGGGTGCCAGGCACGGAGGTGCTAGCAAGATCAGTGAATAGGCTGATAGGAGGAACTCTGCACCTGAATAGAAATGAGGAACCAGGCTCCTTGAATCAATGTGAACAATCTTTAAAGGAACTGGAGTTTGTAAAGAGAGCAAGAAAATCAAGGTAAAATCTTAGCAAGTAGAGTAAACAAGCATCTGATTTCCCTAGGCTAGTGTTGTCCAAGAGAAATAAAATGTGGCCCACACATATAACTTTACATTTTCTAAGTAGTCACATTAAAAAAGTAAAAGTAAACCAGAGAAAATAATTTGAATAATACATTTTGTTTAACTCAATATATCTAAAGTATTTTTTAACATGTAATCAACACAAAATTATTAATGAGATATTTTATATTCATTTTTTTCATAGTGTTTTGAAATCCAGTATGTATTTCATGTTCACAGCTCATCTTGGCTGCACCGGCCATATTTCAAGTGCTCAGGGGCCACATGGCTAGTGGCTACCATACTGGACAGCATATATCTATGCCAAAGAAACTACTAAAAGTCTCTGTTTCTGGTGTAGTAGAAGTGAATAATGTAGTTGAAAGCCGGATTGGACAGCATTCTTCAAGGCCACAGAGAGCCCTCATTTCTAATCTTGCTAATTCAATTTCAAGACTGGTCTCTCAGAGCCACCTCCAAACTTTGCCACCATTTGGGGGACAGCTGTGTCAGTTTCCAGCCAGTTGCTCTGCAAAGCCAATCAGAGGCCATTGTGTTTTGCAACCTGTTTTTGCCTTGCAACAGTGCAATCCTCAGCATGTCCCCTTTCAAATACCTATTATTCTAGTTCTTTCTTCAGTGGTGCCATGACTGGCGGTGATTAGGGTGACATTTTTTATGTGCCTGAGTTCACAGAGCAATTACATAGTGTGAGTGGCATAGTGATTCAGAGGCTATATGTAAAGACTAGAATTGCTACATTTGCATGTCTCTGAATAATGAGATTCCTATCTCCATTATATGGCAATGAGGTAGAAATGGATAGCATTATTAACTATTTACACAGTAAGCACAATTTTCTATTCTCTTTCTCTCCAGCTGGTTTCAAAGATGCTAAAAGCTAGAAGAGGCAACCAGAGACCATAAAGTTGCCCACACTGAGTCCCTCAGCAACTCTATCAAATAGAAATTTTGCAGAGCTAGAGATTTCCACACCTTATCAATAAATCTTCTGGCTGCCTCCCAGAAGGGAGTCCACACAATCCAATCCAATCTCATGGCTTCATTTGGGAAGACACTGCTGCATGAGAGGCGAGATCTGTCCAAGGTCACGCAGAGAGAAAGAAGGCAAGAAGACAAGACAGAGGGCTCCAACTATAGCCACTCCTCTGAGTCTCATCCTCTGGCGCCTGGCGGTAGCTTTGGAATAACAGTCCCATCTTCCAGTCTAATTACATATTGTACATTCTGGTCACACACCCCTCTTTCTGCTGGAGAGATGGAGAAACCAGCTGAAATTATAATTTGATTCCCCAAACACAAAGACCTTTTCAGTTGACTAGAAATGAGCCCTAACTAGCCACTGAATCAACAAACATCAATTTTTGCAGCAATGAAATAAATATATGGGAAGATAGTTAAGGTTATGGTGGTTATAAAACAGGGAACGGGAAAGCTGTGATTAAGTGTTTATATGCCTCTGCCATAAAAATAAACATTTTCCCATCAGCCATGTGGCAGTGACATTTTTGATATCAAGGGCAAGATCAAGGTAATTATATCCAAAGGGACCCTTTAAGGAAATAGATCAACAGTGCAGCAACCCACAGATGCACAGCAGAGAGTGCCTCGCTAGCAGTGTTGTGGTATAGAAGGGAGAAAAACTCTCTTCAGTTAAATCCTAACACAACAGTGCTTTAGCAGTGGCATAAACAACCGCAGACAGCACGAAGGTTAACTGCCTCTGTATAAAAGAGATGGAGTAAGATTTGTCAAGTGTAAGGTACCATCAGCTTAATGTTTGTCACAGTGAAATGAATGCATGAACAGCTGTAACACTGAATTCCATTAATAAACATGATGGTGAAATGGGCTGGGTTGAAGCATTATTATTTATTATATGCTAAAATGGACTGGTTGTGATGTATCTTAAAAGTGCTGAGTGTCTTAAAATAGCTAGAAGGGTCCATTACCTCCTTAGCCCATCAATAATCAAAGATGCTGTCCCGGGAGTCAAAGCTGAAGGAGTTACTGGGTAGCACGAAGCAAAGAAAACTAGGACATACTCAGCAGTGTGTAAAAGAGGTTTTGAAGTCCTTTGGGTCTCCACTTAAACCTCCCTGGGTTCAGGGAGGCCTTTCTCTGAGCCCACGGTCTCAAAGAACTCCCCCGATATGAGTTACCATACTTCTATATGCTGTTTCTTATGGTGTGTTCATTACAAGTATGTACTTAGAGCCTGTCTGCTCCATG
This sequence comes from Ailurus styani, assembly GCA_002007465.1. NCBI lineage: Eukaryota > Metazoa > Chordata > Mammalia > Carnivora > Ailuridae > Ailurus > Ailurus styani. The sequence continues at coordinate 2,438,123 of LNAC01000026.1, forward strand.
AAGAGTATCAGGCAGATGCCTAACTGTCTAACACAGCTAATTCACTGATTCAAAAGGTACCTACAGAATACCTACTAAGAGCGAGGCACCATACCAAGTGCACAGATTACAACAGAGAACAAAACAATGTTGTGCTCCTGCAGCTTACACCCAAATAGGGAGAAATAGACCATAAACACCTCAACAAACAAGCTGATTCTTTATAAGTAATATGTGTTCTACACAAAGCAAAGGATAATGAATGAGATGGCAAGCAAGTAGATGCACAGGAGGCTAGTCTCTCTGAGGACATGCGATGAAGGAAATATGAATATTGGGAAGTTCTGGGGGAGGACACTCCAGGCAGCCAGAAGACAGCTGGAAAAGCCATAAGATGGGAATAAGTCTCTAAGGTTGGAACTGAGTGAGGGGGAGAGGGAGTCAAGGATGTAGACTGGACAGGATTGCATACTTGGATCACAGTGAATGCTCAATAAACATTTGTTGAATGAAACAACAACAAAAAACATTTGTGGAATGAATAGGTACATGTCAGCTATCAGGGCAGGGGGCACATAATTCCTGCTGCCTTGGGCAAAAGTGCACATGACCAGCATAGAAAAGTGGAAACTAGAAACTTAAAACTTCAAGAAAAACATAGCGGGTAAAGATGAGGGCTATGCACTCACAGAAAATAAAAATGAGATATTCAAGACAATTTATAATAAAACTCCAAAGTGCTGCAAAGGAATGTAGGGACAAGCAAGCTAATTGCAGGCTGACATCATACGGGGCAGGTTCCTGAAGGCGGGAAGTGAGCTGGGCCTTGAATCACACAAACACATTAGGTACAATGAACACAGGGAAGGGAGGGCATTGCAAGAAAATCAATCTTATCATGTTATCCCAAAGGAGCGACCACATTTAGTTCTGGGACATGATGTCAGTCCATATTATGCTTGTCAGACAGGCAAGGGGGACAATTACATGCATTGGATGCAGAAGCTGGCATCACTTCTTCTCTTTAGGCTCAGGTTGCTCCCTTGGAATTCACAGGCTCCAGCCTGAGTGGAAAATTACCTACCTTCAACACAGAGTGAAGCTGATGAGACCTGTGGCTCTCTAAGGTATGTTTTAATTCTCTCGTTTTCCGGAAGCTTACTAGCCTGCTAGTCTTGTTGTGGTGGTTTAGTTCCGTTTTAGCACTTTGTTAATTAAACTCTTTTGGAAGCTGTCCAGGCTAATCTAACATCATGAGTCTGTAACAGATGAGTCACAGGGCCACCACCCAACCAGAAGGCCTAAGCCAGAAACCAGGTGTCCTCCTTTCCTCCACCCGCCTTGGATCTACATCCATGAGGTCCCATAAATCTAACTCTCAAATCCATCTTTCTGTCCCTTCCTCACCACCACTACCTTATTCAGTCCCCTTGTCATCTCTTCCTGAATCCCACCCTCCTTCCAGCTCATTCTAAAAATTCCTCTCCACCCCCCACACCCCGAATGACTGCTCACATATTCACCATTATATACACACACAGCCTTCATGATTTGCCTACTTTTCCATTCCCATCTCCCTCCTCCCAAACATCCTAAGTTCAAGAAAACCAAGCTATTTACATTTTCCCAAAACCCCATGCTGCTGGGAGACTCTACGCCTTTGTGCTTGCAGTTCTCTCTGCCTAGAATATCCTTACCCAATCCTATATGGATGCCTCTGATTCATCCTTTAAGACTCACCTCCAGGTATCACCTATTCTGTGAAGCTTTCCCTGATCACCACTGTGTATTGGCCAGGGTTGTCCAGAGAAACAGAAGCATTAGGATATAAATACAGAGAGAAAGAGATTAATTCTAAGGAACTAGTTCATGCGATCATGGAAGCTGGCAAACCCAAAATATGTAGGATTGGCTGGCAAGCTGCAGATCTAAGGAAGGGCAGGTGCAATAGTTCAAGTCCAAAGGCTGTCAGGCTGGAGATCAGGAAGAGCCAGTGTTGCAATTTGGGATGAAGGCCATCTGCTATAAAATTCACTTTTGCTGGGAAAGGTCAGTCTTTTGTTCTAGTCAGGCCTTCAACTGATTGGATGAGGACCACCCACACTATAGAGGGCAATCTACTTTACTCAAAGTCCACTGATTTAAATGCTAATCTCATCTAAAAATCCCCTCACATAAACACCCAGAACAACGGTTGACCACATATCTGGGCAAACTGACTGAGACATGGCTGAGACAAAACTGACACATAAAATTAAACATCACAATCATGAGCAAGATTAGGGGTTTTCCTTCGGCAACCCTGTAGCATCTCAAATAAAACTCTATGTTAGCATTTACTATTTTGCTTCAGTTATAAGTAGACACACAATCTCATCTCCCGTGGGTAGGGACCATGTACTAGTCATATCTGTATCCCATTCTTAATACAGCATCAGTAAATAGCTGTCAAATTAATTGACTAAGTGAATTCATCAACTGCTTTTATACTGTTAGGACAGCACTATACAAGCCTAGTCCTTACAGCAATCATCAGATAGGGAATTATTGCTAGCCTCCCATGAAAGGAAAGAAAAACAGAGTACAAACAAGTCATTAGCCCGACTTCCCACTGAGAGACCTCAAATTCCAAGGTTCGCTTGAAACTTTTGCTTCTTGACTAACAAGGCACAAAGGATGCCCTGGCTTCCTTCAGCTTTCTGGAGCAGTGGACAGACCCTCCCAGCTCCCACGACCACTGCCCAACAGGAAGTTCCCGAGAGCCGTCTGAACTTGTATAGACGCTCCATGACTCACCTGCTCATAAATGTCCCAGGCTCTTGGCTCGGAGCATTTGTGGCATAACAACAGTCAAGAGACCATAATTTTAAGCATGTATCATAAAGCTATTAGAACAAATTCTTACCATTACTTTGAAACCCAGGATTCAAGGTATGAAAGGCAAGAAATCTTCAACAGCCAAAACAATGTAATTTCATTCAGAACAAAGAGGTCCTAGTATTTGGTGAGATGGACTTTGCAATAAAGATTTTGTTAATAGCTACACTCTTCTGAGACTGTATTATGCTGCAGGCATTGATCCAGATCAGTTTATATGCATAGTCTTATTTTATTCTTACAACCACCTTCTGAGGTAGGTACCATCGTAGCTGTATTTTACAGATGAGGGAGGGCACTGGAACACTGAGATTAGGTAATGGGGTTAGGAAGCAGCTCAGTGGAACTTCAAACCCAGTCTGGCTCTAAAATCCACAGTCACAATACAGACTCCCTGGAGCACCTTAGAATCATAGGAGCAGATCAGGAATAAATAAGAAGTTCTCAGAATATGCTCCTTTTTCTACCCTCTCTCTCTCAAGAGGTCTTCAGGACGTTCATCCCCACAGCCCACCTGTACCCCCACCCCACCTCCTTCCCGCATCCCAGCCGTCACCCCCACCCCACCTCCTCTTGCAGCCTCACCCTTGTGCTCTCCTTACCTACATGCTACACTTTAACCAAAGTGAATATATTTCGGTCCCATCAACATCTCTTGCCTGCAAGCCATATACGTGCTATTTCCTCCACCAGGACCCCTCCCCTTCCCCCCTGCCACCTGTCTTCACCTGAACCCTGTTTATTTCCAGGTCTCAGCATGTTAGCTTAGGGGGAAATCTCTCCTGAGCCCTCTGTCTGAGCTGAGTGCCCTTCTCCCCGTAGGCTCCTAGAATGCACTCTCAAGTCCTCACATTGTATGGTAATTGCTTGCTGAATGCCCCAATCTCCTACCTGTGGCCTCCATGTGATCATGATTAAATACTGGTCACCTAGCAGGTGTCTATATGGTAGACGCTTGATAAACAGTTGGCAGAAGGAGGAATATAAAAATGAATGCATGAAATGCGTTTATTTTCTTCTAGACAGGACACGTTTAAGACATTCCCAAAAGAATCTCTTAAGATTTTATCAAAAATTGATATCCTCGTGACATCTTCCCCCCTAGCAATTGAAAAAGCCCCTAAATTTCTCTAGCCAAGAAAAGAGGCTCCAAGAACCAAGCACTAGGGACACCTGGGTGACTCCGCTGGTTTAGCCTCTGCCTTCAGCTCTGGTCATGATCCCAGGGTCCTGAGATTGAGGGCCACATCGGGCTCCCTGCTCAGCAGGGCAGTCTGCTTCTCCCTCTCCCTCTGCCTGCCACTCCCCCAGTCCATGCTCTCTTTCTTTCTCAAACAAATAAAATCTTTAAAAAACCAAGCACTAATGACCTCTGAAGCTTTCCCTCTCCCATTTCCATCTCTGAACCCAAATATCTATTATCAGAAAGGATCTGGGGTACTTTTGAAGATAGCTGTCTCAGAGCAAGGCTCTTGATACTAATCTAAGGTGAACTTAATCCTGAAGCACTTTTTAGAACAATGTCTGGGTGTGGCCCAGCTTTGGGGTTATAAACACATTGTCTGTTGTTCATTATATTTTCACAGATAATGTTCCATCATTGCTAAACTATGCAAACAAGATTTTCATGATTCCCAAAGAGCACTCCTTTAGTTATAGCACAGGATGTCATTTATGATGACAAATACTGAAGGATATTGTTTTTATCTTGCATATAGACCCTTCTGTCCTGGGACAGAAAGCTGTAAGTCAGAGATAGGTGTTTTGTGTAAGGTTGCATCGTTCCTCTTTCTGAAGGAGAAGAGGTAGGAACTACACTACATGACATCTGAGATTTCCGATTCTTCACTTTCTAGGAGCCTGTGAAGTCATAAAGAAAGTGGGTATATGCACTATTACTAAACAAATGTTTGAGTTCAATTGTGGCCCCCACAAATTCATATGTTGAAGTCCTAAGCACCAGTACCTCAAAATGCACCTGGTTTTGGAGACAGGGCCTTTAAAGAGGTGACTCAGTTAAAATAAAGATGTTAGGGTGTGCCCTAATCCAGTGTGATGGGTGTTCTTATAAGAAGAGGAAATTTGGACACAGACATGCACGTGAACAAAGGAAACATCAAGGGAGGACACAGGGAGAAGGCAGCCATCTGCAACTTAAGGGGAGAGGTGAAGAAGCCAACTCTGCCCATTTCTTGATCTTGGACTTCCAGCCTCCAGAACTATGAGAAAAGCAATATATGTTGTTTAAGCCACCACTCTGTGGTATTTTGTTATGGCAGCCCTAGCAAACTAATACAACACATGGTTAAGACGTTTTGTGGGTTTTTTTTTTTTAAGATTTTATTTATTTATTTTCAGAGAGAGGGAGAGAGCACAAGCTGGCAGAGTGGCAGAGAGAAGCAGGCTCCCCGCTGAGCAAGGAGCCCGATGCGGGACTCGATCCCAGGACCCTGGAATCATGACCTGAGCCGAAGGCAGAGGCTTAACCCACTGAGCCATCCAGATGTCCCGTGATTAACAAGTTTTGGAGCGATATTAGAATCCCAGTGCAGGATGTGTTTATCTGACATTTTGATTAAGGCTACTTTGATTCTGCATTTGTAATACACATATTTTAATTAAGCAGTACTAATATTCACTAACTTTGGTTAAGAAATAATTTGGGGGGGGATGCAATTAGCCCAATTTTCTATGTCCATTCTCTATGGAGATGAGCTAAACCCCTTCCAGGTTTTTTCCTTTATTTTAAATTTTGTTCAGCTAAAGTCACTTTCATTTATTCAATTTTTATCAATAGTAGATAAAAATGTATTGAATCAAATCTTATCAACAAACATTTATCAATCAATGTTTTGTCCAAATAAAATGTATCAATTATCGCCTTTTTAAAGCTTTTGTTATGGCTATTATTTTTACTGAGTTCAAATTTTTCCAGGTCAAATGCTGACAAAATTTGATTCTTTTGTTAAGCTTTTAAAAAAATAACAGCCTTATGATAGCATTGAGTAATATGTAGGATTGTTGAATCACTATACTGCATACCCAAAACTAATATAACACTGTGTGTTAACTATACTGGCATTAAAATTTAAAAATAGAGCGCCTGGATGGCACAGTTGGTTAAGCACGAACTCTTGCTTTCAGCTCAGGTTGTGATCTCAGGATCATGGGATTGAGCCCTGCTTCAGGCTCTCAGCAAATCGGGGAACTGGCTTGGGACTCTCTCTGCCCCTCCCCGCCCCTGCTCCCACATAAGCACTCTCTCTAAAATAAATAAATAATTCTTCCTTCCTGCCTGCCTGCCTTCCTTCCTTCCTTCTTTCCTTCCTTCCTCCTTCCCTCCCTCCCTCCCTCCCCTTTTTCCTTTGAGGAACAGAGGGAGAGGTAGAGGGACAAATAGACTCCATGCTGAGCACTCCAGGCTCAATCTCACAAGCCTGAAATAATGAGCTGAGCCAAAATCAGGAGTCGTACACTTAATCGACTGAACCACTCAGGATAAAAAGTAAAAGTTTTTCAGTAAAAAATAAAGTAATAAAATACCTCCATGTTGGGGCACCTGGGTGGCTCAGTGGGTTAAAGCCTCTGCCGATGGCTCAGGTCATGATCTCAGGGTCCCGGGATCAAGCCCTACATCAGGCTCTCTGCTCAGCGGGGAGCCTGATTCCCCTCTCTCTCTGCCTACCTCTCTGCCTACTTGTGATCTCTCTCTCTCTCTGTCAAATAAATAAATAAATAAATAAATAATAAATATAATACCTCCATGTTTTAAATAAAAATTAGCCTTATTGAGTACATAAAGTTTATGAAGTATACAATTCACTGGGGGGATTTTTTTGTGTGTATTTATAGGGTTATACTATCAAATTCCAGAACATTTTTATCATCTCAAAAAGACACTCCCATTCCCTCTCCGTGCCCCTACCTTCTGTCTCTATGGATTTGCCCATTCTGGACATTTTGCATCAATGGAATCATGCAATACACGACCTTTTTTTTTTTTTAATATTTTTTTTAAGATTTTATTTATTTATTTCACAGAGGGAGAGAGATCACAAGGAGGCAGAGAGGCAGGCAGACAGAGAGGGGGAAGCAGGCTCCCCGCTGAGCAGGGAGCCCGATGTGGGCCTTGATCCCAGGACCCTGAGATCATGACCTGAGCTGAAAGCAGAGGCTATAACCCACTGAGCCACCCAGGCGCCCAATACACGACCTTTTGTACCTGGTTTCTTTCACTTAATGTCTTCAAGGTTCATCCACGTTAAAGTATATATCATTATTCCATTTCTTTTTATGGCCAAATAATATCCTATTATATGGATAGACCATATTTTGTTTAATCATCACTTAATGGACATTTGGGTAATTTCTACTTTTTGACGATTATGAATAATGAACCTTCATAAATAAGCTTTTGTATGGACATATGTTTTTTATTCTCTTGCGTATATTAGTGAAATTCTTAATCATATGGTAACTCTAGGCTTAACTTTTTGAGGCACTGTCAGACTGTATTCCGAATTGGCTGCATTATTTTACATTCCCATTACCAATCTATGGGGTTCTAATCTTCTCAATTTTTATTATCATTTACAATGTGCAGTTTTGGCTTTTCAGCTGTTTTGTGTTTATAGATACTACCACTAATATTCATTACAAAGTAAAAAATATGGTAGCTTGGGCGCCTGGGTGGCTCAGTGGGTTAAAGCCTTTGCCTTCAGCTCAGGTCATGATCTCAGGGTCCTGGGATCGAGTTCCACATTGGGCTCCCTGCTCGACGGGGAGCCTGTTTCCTCCTCTCTCTGTCTGCCTCTCTGCCTATTTGTAATCTCTCTCTCTGTCAAATAAATAAATAAAATCTTTTTAAAAAATTTTTAAAAATATGGTAGCTTGCATCTATTCCTTAGCAAAGTCAAGGAAATATAGGTATTCCAGGATATTTCTGTTGTCCAAAATTGGTTTATCGTGGGAATGAGAAAACTATAACCCATGGGCCAAGTCCAGTCTACTGCCTGTTTTTGTGTGACCCATATGCTAAGAACATCTTTTACATTTATAAATGGTTTCCAAAAAAACAAAAAAAGAATAATATTTTGAGGTGTATATAAAAATTATATAAAATCCAGATAGCATGGACTATAAATAAAGTTTTATTGGAACATAGCCACACTTTGTATTTACATATCATCCATGATTCCTGGAACATTAGATAGTAGAATTGACTGATTATGACAGAGACTGTCTAGCCTGGCCCATGCAGCCTAAAATATTTACTACCTGGCCCTTTACAGTAAAAAGTCTATCATACTGCCAATCGAATTCATCTTTAATTTTCAGATCACATGGTGTTATGGGCAGCAATTGTCCAGATAGTTGTCAAAGACAGAGCATATAGCAGCTATCCCATGTGGGCCTTAGTCTGTTGCCAGTTGGTGAGCTATCATGATCCATAACAAGATAAGCACAAAAACTGAGAGTAAGCCTTAGACAGTTAGAGAAAATTGATAGAGTAATTTTATATCTGTTGAACCTAATACTTTAGAGCTGTGCGTTTTGTATGTCTTAGGGTTTTTTCAATTTCATTTGTCTAGTAATTGATTTTTACTGCACTTCATTAAAGTTTGTTCACAAGTTGAAATTTAAAAAAAATTGTCCTTTAACACAGATAGCTTGAAAAGCAGTCAAATAGAGAATTGATGTCTTTAGAATCAAAAGAGTAGACATGTTAGGACATAAGCATCCTGAGGGCTTTGTCTGCTCTGTGCACCTCTCTATGTCCCAGCACATAGTGCTTCATACAGTGTAGTAAGTTCTCAATAAACACTAGAAAATGTAGAAGTCCAACACAAGTCACTTCCTAACTCTAAACTTGTTCTTGTTTTTAATTTACTTTGTATAGGTACTATACATTGCTTAGAATCTGAAGTGAGGCCTGGGTTGAGATCCCAGCCTCCCCTTTTACTGGCCAGGCTACCTTGGGCAAGTTATCCAACCTCCCTGTAACTCTCCATCTGTAAAATGGGGATAAGAATAGTGTCTAAAGAGTTACCAGGGTAGTAGAGTCATCTGAGTTAACATACATAAATTATTTAGACGGATATCTAGCACATAGTAAGAACTACATAAATGTTAGCTATTATTATTACTGTACATATATGTAAAGTATCTATGCATGAAGTGGCTACCAAACTTTCTTCCATTAGCTCCCCAAAATGGTATGCGGCACACTCCATCTTTTTTTAAAAAAATTGTCTTTTAAAAAAGACACCTATATTTCCTATATATTTCCTATATATTTTCCAAGGAAATATATACCTATATTTCCTTGACTTTGCTAAGGAATAGATGCAAGCTACCATATTTTTAAAAATTTTTTAAAAATTACTTTTTAAAGTAAATGTATTTGATATGCCTGCTGAACATAAGACACATAGCTTTTTATTTTTTATTTTTTTTATTTTTTAAAAGATTTTATTTATTTATTTGACACACAGAGAGAGAGATTACAAGTAGGCAAAGAGGCAGGCAGAGAGAGAGAGGAGGAAGCAGGCTCCCTGCTGAGCTGGGAGCCCAATGTGGGGCTCCATCCCAGGACCCTGAGATCATGACCTGAGCTGAAGGCAAAGGCTTTAACCCACTGAGCCACCCAGGTGCCCCTATTTTTATTTTTTTTTTTAAAGATTTTACTTATTTATTTGTCAGAGAGGGAGGGAGAGAGCACAAGCTGGCAGAGTGGCAGGTGGAAGCAGAGAAAGAATCAGGCTCCCCGCTGAGCAAGGAGCCCAATGTAGGACTCGATCCCAGGACCCTGGGATCATGACCTGAGCTGAAGGCAGCCGCTCAACCAACTGAGCTACCCAGGCGTCCCAAGACACCTAGCTTTTTAAAACATTCTTACTAGGTTAGGGCCACCAGATATTTCCGGCAGTTGTAAGATAATTATTCATATGTTATTTTTCATGACCTCGTAATGTATTTCTCATAAATTCACTTACTATAATCCAAAAGATTAATTTCAAGTATCTAAAGTGCAGTCCATGAATTGGTGCAAATACTGTGTAGAAGTTTCAGTTCTGTCATCCCGCACACTACAACTACTCATCTCCAAACCTACACAAACTTTACAAACCACGACAATTTTTCAGAGTTAATCTGAAGCCTGTGGCAGCCTCTTCTTAGGCAGGTTTCCAGGCACTGTGGTAACAGAGGCTACCCCTAGGAAGGACTCTCTTGATAGTTATATTTCGGTACAATATTCAGGGTTCCTGTTAGAACAATAGCTCAACCAACTGCACAGAAAGTCTTGCTCTCCAGAAACATTCTTACCATTCCAAACTTCCTGCCGCTGGCTCTGCTCTGCCTTCAGCTTGCAATAAATCTCCCAGCCTCTGCCTACTAAGAACATAGACATCCTCCAAGGCCAGATACCAATCCCACTTCTGCAGCAACTTCCCAGATCCTTTGCAGTCAGAACTAATAAAAACTGCAAAACTCTATGTTATCATTCTTGTTCGATGCCTGTCTTGTCCACTAAGCTGACTCCAGAGCATCTACCAAAGTGTCTTATAAATACTGAGCAGGAAAATGATACCAAATAATATCCTCCAGGAAATTATTGCATCAAGAAGCTGTTATTTAGTTGTCTGACTTCCCCCACCACCTAAATTCCATAAGGACAGGAATGTTAACTGTCTTGCTATTAGCCAGGGATGGGCAGTAGTTGATGCTAAATAAATATTGGTAGAATAAATGGAGGAATGAACATGTGAGTGAATGAATGAATGAATGAATGAATGAGGGCTCAAGACAAGGTTAATCTTCATAAAGCAGGACCCTCTGATATCTTAGCTGAGCTGATCTCATTTCTCTCCACATAAAGCAATGGGGGGAACTTTCAAAATTACTTTACTCCAGACTTCCAATAATCAAGTTCTTCTTCCCCAAGATCAAAAGTAGAGTTGTATATCATGACGTCACACACAGCATACACAGCATACTGATACTGAACTAGGAGGGCAGTTTAAGGAACAGAAGTATTTTTTCTTCACTTCCTTCAGACAATTTTAAATCATCTTCTTTTTCTGGAAGCAAATCTTCTGGTTGTCTAGGTTATTTCTCTTGTAATTTTCTCATGCTATTAGGGTCATCCATTTTGCAACATTTAAGGATTTCGTATACCTTGGTGACAATTGTCTCTCCTGGATCAGGGTATCAGCAAGTCACAATACCCTGAGTAATCCTGGAGGCCCAGGCTCAGAACATAAACCCCAGCCATGAACTGGGGTTATCCAAAGGTCAGGGAGCAACTAAACCACTGTTACTAGCCAATTGTTTTTACATCCATTATAAACGTGGGTGTTCACTTCCCAGGGACCTGAGAAAGGAGATGCCAAGGAGGTAAGTCGAATGTCACTCTGCCTACATTTTCACTGACCTTGTTTACTTACAGACTGTTCCTAATGACTGAGAGTCTAGAATCATAGATATTACTGCTAGAAAGGACCACAGAGATAGTTTTAATCTTTAATCTTTGGGTGGCAAACCCAATAATGGCCAAACAGATTATTTAATTGGAAGAAGACAGCATGTTGGAGCCTAAGAAGAATAGCAAATAAGAGGCTCATCTGAAGAGCAGAGCAAGATGCTCAGCTCAGGCTGGTGGCTGCCAACTGGTGTCTAAGACCCAACGTGCCTAACCTTGTTATTTTTTTCCCCAAAAAGATGACTAGTCAGATTTTCATGAGTTATCTCTTAATTTTTTTAATTGTGGTAAAATATACATAATATAAAATTTACTATCTTAAGCATTGTTAAGTGTTCAATAGTGTCGAGTACATTCATGTTGTGCAACCAGTGTCCGGACATTTTTTCATCTCATAAAACTGAAACTCTGTACTCATGAAACAATTCACCATTTCCCATTTCCGCCAGCCCCTGGCATCCACCATTCTACTCTCTGTCTCTATGAATTTGACAGCTCTATGCATCTCATATATGTGGAATCATACGGTATTTCCATTTTGCAACTGGTTTATATCACTTAACATAATATCCTCTAGGTTCATCCATACTGTAGCATGGGTCGGAATTTCCTTCCGCTTTAAAGCTGAATAATATTCCATGTGTGTATATACCACAATTCTTTATCCATTCATCTATTCATATTGTTTTCCATAGCAATTTGTAAATGACTAACACTAATTCAAATTTTGTAAAAAAAACAAAAACATTATACAGCAAAATACATACCTTCAAGAAGTATATGACCCAGAGAACACCCTCATCTTACAGATGAGGAAACTAAAACCTGTAGGTATGTCAACATGCCCACAGCTGCACATGGCTGGCTGGTGTCTGAGATAGAACTAGAATAAGATACAGAACTGGAGGGTACAATCCTAATACAGACCGTTGAAATGTTTCTTAGAACACTCATCGGACCCAAAACCTCTGATCTCTTAGAGGTTCCAACTTGCTAAAAATTCATGACTAGACTTGGTGACTTGTGGAGGAAAGGGGAAAAGGCAATAATAACTCAAAACAGTCTCACAAAAAAAGTGGGGGGAGATGATAGATGTGCTAATGAACTAAATAAGAGGAATCCTTTCACAAATGCATGTGTATGTCAACTCATCACAATGAACACTTTAATCATCTTATATTTAACTTGTCAATTATACCTCGAGAAGCTGGGGGTGGGGAGGCAATAACTCAAGGCAGAGGCAGGCTGAAAGTAACTTTCTCTGCCCTTTGCCTCCTTCTTTCTCCAGAGGTAAAAATAAGGGGGCTGGAGATCTATTCATTATCAGTTAACAATGGACAAAGACAAGCCTGTCTGCTACATTAGTCATTGCTTAGAGGTCCCCAACTTCTAGTCACACTCCTGCTCTCTACCCCCAAAGTGACTTCTCTTTGATACTATTTCTGAAATGGAATGTGACCCTCCGACTGGGCAGGGTTGAGGGCATGTGGAGAGCATGAATAGGATATTAGAACTGTAATTCTGCTTGCGTCTGATGTATGGGTTCTCAAGAATAAATACGGCAATGAGAACTTGGAAGGGGTTGTTATCTGGGGAAGAAAAATGAGGCACATTCTTAAGAAGAAATGACGAAGATGTGAAGATGCCCAACTTAGAAAAGGGGATGGCCTTTCTCTTTCTGGGACAGACACACACTCTGACTTGATGATTACTCAAGGAGTGGAGTACTTATGCCCCTAACTTGCTGCATGCTCTGAGACAGTCCTTGCCTCCCTCCATCCCAGCTTGTCTTTTCGTAATACTAGAGAAAAGTTACACAGATGTGGGGTTTTCTGTCTTGCTGAGTTGGCACTTAGGCATACTAAACTGACATCAATCACATAGCCATGCCCCCTCTATCTAGCCTGGTGTCCCCTGTTCTACTAGCCTCTCTACCAACTTCAGCTGTCTTTGGTGGTTCAGGAATCAAGGGTTTGAGTATAGTCAGAACAGAGGCAGTAGTAATCGTAATAAACTGAGGGACTTCATTCGAACTCCTTTGTTCCTAGAGACCAGCTTGAAATCACTGGTCACTTGGAGCAAACCACCAGCCAGCAGCTCCAAACTTTGGTAGTATTTGATGCTGTTATGAGAATTACTACTTGCCACTGCTCTCCCAGAGGTAGGGGTAGTGCCAAGGAAAGTTTCAAAGGGTAGTCAATATCTGAAAAAGCACTTGGGGGATCCTCAGATGAAACCACTCGCTATTCCCAATAGCCTACGGCCAGCTGCATCACCCACACTCTAGGGTTGAGTACTGATGGTTTCCTGACACAACCATGATTCAAGCCAGTCTGAATGATGCCTTTTTAATACCAGGGCTAGAGCTGGCCTTTATCAGTCTCCTGCTTCCTTAATCATCCATTGTCTTCCATGGAATAAGCTCAGGAGAATATGTTTGGCAAGTGTTTGCTATAGCCAATGTGAAGCACCATTTGTTAGAAAGGTATGCCCATGTTTGCAAATGGTTTCATTTACATTGCCTAATATGTCATCAGGATTCAGCCAGAAATGAGACTTCATTATAATCTCCTATATCAGGGCAAAGGCTACGTCTCACTCATCTTTGCATTCTCAGCATCTCATACAGGTCCTGGCCCCTCGTTAACTCCTGCTCCTCCTGTAGTTCACTCACTCATTACAGAGTTGATTGAGCTCACAGTGTGAACAAGGCACTGTCCCAGGAACTGGGGGGGCTGGGGGGCAGCAAAAGCAAAGCACAAGACAAGTCAGGACCTGCTCTCAGGGCACTTCCAGCCTAGAGGAGCATGGCCTCCTGCAGAAAGCTTCCCCTTCCCCACTGTCTCTCCCTGATGCTCACTGAAGACCCAGTGTCCATTCAAAAGACCACACTCACCACAGGGTACTATAGTTACTTGAAGGATTTCTCGAGTACAGGACTGTGAATTACTCATCTTTGTAACCCTGCTGCCTAAAGCTGAGCTTCGTACCCTGCAAGCGCCCTACAGATGCTTGTTAATCACCGAACCCACACTTACCCTCTGACTTCCACTAGTGCGTGGAGTAGCAGTGTGCAATGTGGACTGTTGCCTTCTCAGCTTGCTTATCCCTTGTGCTGCCCAACTGCTGGCTAATTGCCAGTTTACTGACCTGGCCACCTTACCAGACTATAAGTTCCCCAAGAGCAAGCAGCATACCTTAAGCAAGGACCATACTTTGTCCCAACATGGCCGGAATAAAAGCACTTTGTAAATGTTTGTTAGATTGTTGAACACATACATTGAGTTAAGAATAACATGAGAGATGCGTAGGTATAAAAATAACACCCATTATACATATAATGATAGCATCCTGAAGAGTGATTAGGATTATTCTAACATCTGTAATCTGTTAAAATAATGGTAGTGGTCTTAATTTACAGCAAAATCTTATTAGAGATATATAGAAATCTGTCAACAGTTGAACCATGATTGTTCCCATTATTAGCTCATGCAGTGAAATACTTCAACCCATCTTCATTTAACAAATTCGTCAGATTAATATAGGTTGTAGTTTTCTCTCTAAAATTCATGGACTTTTCACCATATTCCCACTTAAGGGGTACAGTTGGAAGGGCCTCCATTTGTCTGAATGCTTCTGCTTCCTCCAGCTCAGCTGTATGCTTTCCAAGACTCAGTGGACTTATTTGCTCCCTTTTATATCTATTGTATTTACTATTACAGTTTTGTAATTTAATTCAATATTGCTGGGCGCCTGGGTGGCTCAGTCAGTTAAGCGTCGGCCTTTGGCTCAGGTCATGATCCCAGGATCCTGGGGTCAAGTCCCACATCAGCCTCCCTGCTCAGTGGGGACCCTGCTTCTCCCTCTCCCTCTGCCCCTCCCATCTGCCCATGCTCTCTCTCTCACTCTCTCTCTCAAAATAAATAAACTCTTTTCAAAGAAAATAATAATTCAATATTGCTGATGAAATAGGAATGCAAAATAAGAGTTATTTTCATAAAAGTTAGGTTGAATGTATTGGGAAAAGTTGATAAAATCTATCATTAAAAATATTGTCAGATTAGGTGTGATTTGGTAAACTCTAAAAGCTTGGGGAGAGAAAAATCTACTAAGATCTTACCTTCAGGATTAGGAAGTGTGGATAATACTTTATTGAAATAGGCTATGGACCTGGCAGAGATTTTCTTCTGTATGTTAGATTAGTCAAAGGCTACATCTGAAAATAGTAACTGACCAGGAGGGTTCCTGCAATCCCAGCCTCCTGGCCTCCTATCCTGATGATTTTATTAATATAGGATGGTTCTAGCCACATTTCAAGTTTATCATTTTTTCTAATGCCCTGAATAAGGCAGTGAATCTAATCAACTGTAAGGTATTTAGATGTCTGCCACCCTATCTTTGTTGTTTGTTTGGTTTTTTTGGGTGCCACCCTATCTTTGTAAAAAGGTTTTGTAATGAAAACAAGAAATTAGCTTCTTAAATAGAAGCTTTCCTTGGAACTTTTCAGAAAAGGAAAATGGCAGGGAGGGGGGCACCTGGGTGGCTCAGTTGGCGGATCACCAGACTCTTGGTTTCAGCTCAGGTCATGATCTCAGGGTCATGAGATACGAGTTCCACATCAGGCTCCGCACTCAGCAGGGAGTCTGCTTGAGATTCTCTCTCTCTTTCTCTTCCTCTGCCTCTCCCCCACTCTCTCTCTCTCAAATAAATAAATCTTTTTTAAAAAGAAAAAGAAAGGGAAAATGGGGAACTGACTTTTGTTGAGTGCCTTCTGAGAGCAGTTGGCTTTTCATATCTAATCTCATGTAATCCTCACCAACACCCTGTGAGTCCAAGCTCCCTGGCCTCATTTTACAGATGAGGACGCTGAGGCCCTGCGAGGTGAAGCAAGGTCACACAACCAGGACTAGAGAAGTGGTATGTAACCCACTGTGAATCAATATACTTCCCAAGCCACCAAATTATCACTGATGATTTGCCCCAGATTTGACATCAAATTTTCTTTTTCAGAAATAAAGCAGTATTGTGGCTATGTAATGTGTTTCTTTCCAAGAAGTTCCAGCCACTTCAAGGAGATTTTTTCAGTTTCATTGTTGGTATGGGTCCAAGCTGAGCAGCAACTCTGCCCTCCTCCAAAGCTGCCTGAGGCTGCCTAGGGTCTAAAAAAAGCCCCTGTGTTAACACTATGCTATGTTCCAGCTACTCGAGAAATTTTCCGGGCTACCCTCCACTCCTCCACTTTTCTCCTTCTCATTCTCTCTCTGTTGTGGATTTGAATTCTGTTGCCTCAAAAGATACCAAACTCCTACGAATGTGACCTTATTCAGAAATAGGATCCCTGTAGATAATCAAGTCAAAATGAGGTCATTAGGGTGAGCCCTAATCCAATTTCACTGGTGTCATTATAAAAACAGCAAATTTGGACACAGAGACACAGAGGGAAGACAATATGAAAACCCTGGGAAGATGCAATCTACAAGCCCA
Organism: Ailurus styani; assembly: GCA_002007465.1. Classification (NCBI taxonomy): domain Eukaryota; kingdom Metazoa; phylum Chordata; class Mammalia; order Carnivora; family Ailuridae; genus Ailurus; species Ailurus styani. The sequence goes on from LNAC01000026.1 coordinate 2,454,945, forward strand.
AGGAAAGCCTGAGGGTACCAGAAGCTAAAAGAGAGGCATGGAACTGATTCTCTGTCACATCACTCAAATGGAACTATCCCTGATGACACATTGATTTCAGACTTTTGGACTCTAGAACTGTAAGATAATACATCTCTGTGGTTCAAGCTTCCCAGTTTGTGGTGCCTTGGTAGAGCAGCCCTAGGCCTCACCTCATGCCTCTCTCTCTCTCTCTCTCTCTCTCTCTCTCTCTCTCTCTCTCTCTCTCTGTCTCTCTCTAGTTCAGTCTCCATGGATTACAACTGCCTGAATTTTCTGGCTGTCTTGGTCAAGTTTTGGTTTCCTCAGGGTTAGGGGATCTTAGTCTCTCTACCACCACCACAACCTTGGAGAATATCCCCTCAGGGACACCTGCTACTTTCCACCAACAACCCAAGCTCCCAGCACACCAAGGCCCAACTCAGGCCCCCAGTTGGGAAGGCGGGTGCCAGGGGAAGCAAGATGAGGCAGTATGAGAACGGTCATCTGATTTTTGTTTTGATTTGTTTTTGTCAACTAAACAAATATAATGCATGGCAGACAATGCTATGAAGAATGCCCCTTCCCACACAGGCTGACTACGGTCATGGCTGTTCTTGCTGACAAAATACCTTCTATTTTGTGGCCTATATTTTTATCACATGACCAGGCTCCAACAAGCCTTTCTCTGAAATTGGAAGGAGAATCACAAAATTAATCAAAAACTGCAAAGCAATCATCAAGTTTCTATCACAAAATACTTTGGTGTCAACTTGACCAAATCTCTCAAACATTCTAACTGAGGTCAGGAGAGAGGTATAAATCATTGCCTCCACGTAGCACTATATTGGGTTTTAGTATTTAATCATTTATCATTTGAAAGATGCCTGAAGGGGAGTGGTGGTAATGCATCCTTCTAAACACACCAGAAAGTCACAGCCTTAGTTGTTTTAAATGTAACCATACACAATTCTAGTTTACTCAGTTATTAGATATTAATCAAGTACCTATAAAGTGACAGGAACTTATTTAGGCCCAGGGGCAAACAAAGCCCTTGCCTTTCTAGAGTTTATTATAGTCATAATATCAGAGGTAGACGATAAACCAAAATATATATAATTGAATCTCAAGTCATTACAAATATGGAGAAAAATAAAGCTATAATTATTTGTTCAATACTGTCCTCCTTTCAGGTTATAACCTCTACAATGACAATGGCCATGTCTGTCTCAGTGGTAGTTCACAGTAGGCATCTGAGAATAACTGGATGGATGGATGGATGGATGGATGGATGGGGGTGGGGAGGAGTTAGGGATGGTGGTGCAAGAGAAGAATCCCAAAGGAAGTGAAACTTGAACTAAATCTTGAAGAGATGTCAGGTCCAGAAAAGGGAATCCAGGCACAGAGACCAGTATGAACAGAACCTGAAGAGAGCAAAGTCAGAGGACACCAAGACAAACTTTTGGTAGGACAAAAAACAAAGGGATGGCCTCTGAGGCTGGAAAGCAAGGCAGGAGCCAAATGTTGATCTGTCTCATCTGCATATGTCAGCTCTTTCATTGCAGAAATCTGATGAGCTTATCAGACAGGTTCTAAAGGTCAGCAATGCTGAATGATTAGAGACATTGAAGTAGTTAAATGAGTTGTTGCCTAGAAACCTCACTTGGCACAAAAGCATCTTTTTTCCCTGCATTGCTTTGTTCCACCCAGGGGGGGTGTCAGATTCCGTGTCCTCCTTTGACTGAGAATCACAGACTGTCCTCCAGGCAGGCATAGGTGAGGCCACTCAAGTGGGCCATTTGTCCAACTGCAAGTGTGCTAAGCCCGGATTCAAATCCACCCTGCCCGCTGCGCCTCACCACCACAAACCTGCTCTGCTGGTTTATGCAGGCTTCCTCCAGAAAGGAGAACCATTTAGATGCCGGTGGGGGAAGGTGAGGGCTCTGCTGGCATTTATCGAGCAGCTGGCAGAGAAATGCAACCTACTGTAGGTGGCTTTGTACCTCCAATTCACATAAGGAAAGAGCGTCTCAGTCAATTTTATTTACTTGGGAACCTCCAAGTTTAATTGTGCCCCAGTATTCATAATCATGTAAGTTTTTTCCAATCGAAAGGAAATATATACACCCTGCAGAAACTATGGAAATTAGAGGAAATACAGAGATCAAAGTTAAAATTACAGTAAAACTTGGGCACCTGGGTGGCTCAGTGGGTTAAAGCCTCTACCTTCAGCTCAGGTCATGATCTCAGGGTCCTGGAATCGAGCCCCACATCGGGCTCTATGCTCGGCAGGGACCCTGCTTTCTCCTCTCTCTCTGCCTGCCTCTCTGCCTACTTATAATCTCTCTCTCCCTGTCATATAAATAAATAAAATCTTAAAAAAATTAAAATAAAATAAAATTACAGTAAAACAATCACTTAGAACCGTTACTGATGTTTGGGAGTATTTCTTTCTAGTCTTTTTTCTATGAACACACACATAGACATGTAAATTCATCTCTTCAGCACCTGTTGCAGTCTGAAACACCTATGTGGTAATAATGTTTGGCAAATAAGTAAACATCTTATTTTTACATGCTTAGAACAATACTTATATGTAGTATGGAATTTTCCTTTTAAAAATTTTGCTTAGTATGGTGGGTGTCTTTTTCTGTGCCACTTTTAAAGCATTTTTTAATGAATGCACAAATACTATTGTATGGATAATGCTGACCTGAACATCTAGTACATAACCCTATATTTGTATCTCTGAAGATTTCCTTAGGCTAGATGCCAAACCGTGAAATTAATAGGTGAAAGAGAATAAACTTTTTATGGTTGCTGGTTTCATCCAGTGTTGATGAACTTTCCAGAATGAAGTGATTCTTCACATGGAAACCCCATCAGACTTCTGAAAGGGCTCTGGCAGTATGCATACAGTAGCTGCTTCTCCCCTGCTGAAGGAATGACCCTCTCTGATGGTCTCTGGAACCATCAATATTCTCATACCCGTGGCAGCCTCCCCTCTCCGGCATCCCTGGACCATCCCTGTGCTGGCCCCCACTGCATCAAGCTCCAGCTCAGTTGCTCGGGTCCTCCGCAAAGGCTTGAGGGAGAAATCTAACTTTCAGTATTGCATTCCATTTAATTTTCACTTAAGGATTGTCGTGACTGTTTTCCTACTTTGTTTAACCCTATCTGTTCTAAACAAATTTTGTGTCACAAAGCCATTTCTTTCTTTCTTTCTCCTGTATTGTGTCCAGTATCAGTTGGGGATTGAAATGGATGGCTTTATCCCCCTTTGGTACAACATAACTTGTAGTTAAAAATATCATCTGAATTGTATTCTGGGTCTTCAGTGACACCACGATAGATGTCATTCCAATCACATTCATCAAACGTGCATATTACTGCGCTGTGACCTGGAAAGGACTTTTTTTTTTTTAATGACTAAATGTTTGCCTTACAGAATTCAGATTCACCGCTACGATGTTTTGCCCCAAGGGTTCTACCCTTGGAGTCTTTCTTTACTATCCTATTTACATCTCCACCCCACCCCCCACTTCCTCCTCGACTTAATATTTTTTTAAGATTTTATTTATTTATTTGACAGAGACAGAGATCACAAGTAGGCAGAGAGGCAGGCAGAGAGAGAGGGGGAAGCAGGCTCCCCCCTGAGCAGAGAGCCCGATTCGGGCCTCGATCCCAGGACCCTGAGATCATGACCTGAGCTGAAGGCAGAGGCTTAACCCACTGAGCCACCCAGGCACCCTTAATTCTTAATCATAGCAGTTGTCACCACCTCACCATCTATCTTGTCTCATCCACTAGAAGACAAACCATGACAAACCAGTTCATTAATTGATTAATTAGTTCAGTGTTTACTGACCACTTCCAGGTGTCTAGAATTATGATAAGCATGGGAAGCATGGGGTGGGGAACAACAGAAATGTAGAAGACTGCTTTTCAGGAGCTTACAATTGAGTAAGAAACACCAAACAGTGAAGCAAAGATATGAAGTAGGCTCTAAGCTTAAAATACTAAAATAGGGCACCTGGGTGGCTCAGTGGGTTAAAGCCGCTGCCTTCGGTTCAGGTCATGATCCCAGGGTCCTGGGATCGAGGCCCACATCAGGCTCTCTGCTCAGCAGGGAGCCTGCTTCCTCCTCTCTCCTCTCTCTCTGCCTGCCTCTCTGCCTACTTGTAATCTCTCTCTGTGTCAAATGAATAAATAAAATTTAAAAAAAAATACTAAAATAAATGAGGTTGGACAAAGTAGGTGTGCTCTGGAAAAAGTGGCAAGAACAGACCATGTGAAGTGAGGGTAAAAGCCAGTAAGGAGAAGATGAGGTTCCAAGGCAGGTTGGAGCTTGATAAGGAATTTACAGTAGAAACATTTGGCTCATCTTGTAAGCGGTGCAAGTTTTTGAGTGAGGCAGTGGCATGATGAGATAGGGTATTAAAAAAACCAGTGGACAAAGAGTGACAATGAAAATTATGGTGAGGGGCGCCTGGGTGGCTCAGTGGGTTAAAGCCTCTGCTTCTGGCTCAGGTCATGATCTCAGGGTCCTGGGATCGAGCCCCGCATCGGGCTCCCTGCTCAGCGGGGAGCCTGTTTCCTCCTCTCTCTGCCTGCCTCTCTGCCTACTTGTGATCTCTCTCTATGTCAAATAAATAAATAAAATCTTTAAAAAATTTTAAAAAAAGAATGAATGAATAAATAAAAATTTAAAAAAGAAAAGAAAAGAAAATGATGGTGAGAGACCAGATGAGGGGACACTGGTTGGAAAGGTCACAGGGGCCAAGGTGGGGAGGGACCAGAGGAAGGCGGTAAATCAGGTAGGATGAGAGGGTGGAGGGTGGCCTTGCAGGGTAGAGGGTGGCCTTGCAGAGGCACAGCTAAAGTACCCTGGCCTCCAGGCAGGCAGTTCTCAGAATGTCGAGATCACCAACCACTCAAGAGGTCCTCGTTCATGGGATGCAGGAGACTGAGGCTGGCCTCCTGAGAGGGGAGGGGATGGATGGAAGACAGCATCAAGCACAGGATAAAGACAGCTGGGCTATTCTATACAAACTTAAACTGATTAACAGAACCCAGATAAAGAGGAATAAAAATGAGAAGAGGGGAAAAAATAAGAATTGCTATTTTAGATAAATCCCATATGAGTTATGCTCTTAATTTACTTAAAGCAGATGGCTGGACTGGGGACTGCCTAATTTATTACTGTCCTGCCATTCAGAGCCAGAGCCTTCCTTAGGTTTCTAAGCAACTCTGATGGGAAATGTCAGATTGCATGAAATTTTCTGATTAGACCATGTGACCTAAGCACATCCCACAGAAAATGATTCGAATACTCAAAATCGCTTATCCTAGACCATAGCTGCCAGGTCTGTTCCCTCCCTGCTCACAGCAGATGGGTGGGTGGGCTTTCCCCTATTTGCAGGCAGTATGGTGGGAGTTCTAGGAATAAAAAAGACCAAAATAGAGGGTGGGAGAGGACTTGGAAGAAGTTTGAAATACCAGATTCTTTCTTGTTGTCCTATTACTTTCCAAAATCTTCTAAGGAAAGGAAGGTCTCAAATCATTTAAAAAGAAGCATTCAAACTTCTCTAGCAATTAAGCAGCCTCTGAGTCAGCAAACTCATCTACTAAACTGAGTAGCATTTGAGATAACATGAGAGGAATGAAAAAGTTTGGACAGAATCAGGAGCTAGGCCGGTTTATGACCTGAAGAGGAGAGCCAGTGATTCAAAAAAAAAAAAAAAAGCTATAATTAACATTTTTTGAGGAAGAATCACCATGTGCCAGGTTCTGTAGGAATTACTACTGGGGAATCTAGGTTAGGTCATACAACCAAGAAGTACACTGTCTCAAACCAGTCCTACGAATCTGTCAGTAAGGGCTTGGTCAGAAAAGTGAAGGGCAGAAAGCTGCAAATGCCAGAATTGGAGAATGTCAGGTGCTTCCCTGTGGCATTCCTTTGGAGCAGAACACAGTTCAGGCTAACAGAAGAAGGGACTGCTTAGGGCAGAAGAGAGCATTTGCAAATGCAATGTGGTACCAAAAGTCTGGGGTTTATAAAGATTTTATTTATTTATTTGACACAGAGAGAGATCAGATCACAAGTAGGCAGAGAGGCAGGCAGAGAGAGAGAGGAGGAAGCAGGCTCCCCACTGAGCAGGGAGCCCGATGCGGGCCTCGATCCCAGGACCCTGAGATCATGACCTGAACCGAAGGCAGAGGCTTTTAACCCACTGAGCCACCCAGGCGCCCAAAAGTCTGGGGTTAAATTAATAGTAATGCACCAATGTTGGCTTCTTGGGAGTGAGGAAGTTACCACAGTAATGTGAAATGCACGTAAGGGATAGAGAGGAACTCTCTGTACCATCTTATAACTTTTCTGTAAATCTGAAATTATTCTAAAATAAAATAAAAACGTAAATATGTTTAGAAAAGGAGAGTACATTCCCATATACCTTAAGGATCCCGCAACTTTCCCTTGTCAGAAAGGTTTTGGGAGCAGAACGGGCCACTGTCACTCGTGGATACCAGGATATGGAGAAATGGCATGCCCCTCTATTGGTTGACCAAGGACACCCAGACAGCCAGTACCCATCAATTAATGTGGGATCCAGAGTCAGAAAAAGCTTTTAAAAATCTCAAGAGGGCCTTGCTTAGTGCCCCAGCTTTAAGTAAGTCTTCCTATGTGAGGGATATGACAGAAAGGGAATGGCCTTGGGTGACCTAAGGGGATTGGGGGTAGGGGGGTGGTGGGCAGCTCAACAGCCAGTGGGATATTTAAGCAAAGAGCTGGATCTGGTGGCTTGTGGCTGGCCGGCATGCTTTGGGGGGGGGGGGGGCAAAGACTGCCCGCTCTCTTGATTCCCTAAGTCATGAAACTAACTCTGGGACAGGAAGAAACTAACTCTGGGACAGGAAATGAAGAACACCCGGTTCTCCCATTCGCAAATCCCCAGAGGCATACAGCACGTAGGAAGTTATCCCGGGGAAGATCACCAAATGGACTTCCCCCATGTCTAAAATGCATGGGTATAGGCACCTCCTCATTTGGGTAGATACCTTCATGCACTGAGTTGAGACATTCCCCCGTAAAACCGAAAAAGCCTGAGTGATAAAAGCACTGGTAGATCCCTTGGTTTGAACTCCCCCAGTCCCTTCAGAGTCATAACAAGGAACATCTGAGGTTTTGGAATCATTTCATCCCTCTTGCAAGGAGCTTCCCAACTCCCAGTTCCAAAATACCAACCTCTCCCATTTTGCCCTGGGGACCAAGTGCTAGTTTAGAGCCAGTCTGGAACGCCCCACGTACACTGGAGTGATTTTAGCCACTCCAACAGCAACATGCCTGACTCTGAAGACCGAATCCACCATTCCAGAGTCAAACCCCAGTCCCCAATGGGACCTAACAACAAGCAACCGAAATCCCTCTGTGAACCCAGAGACAACCTCAAACTAGTCTTGAGGGACACAGAACCCTAAATCCCATCAAAATCATAATCCTTACTGCATTCCTTTTGCCTGCCCTCTCCTCACAGTACGTGGGAGTTCACTAAAACATCCTCTACCTCTTGCCTGATCCCTGGCTGTACTCGATCTTGCAGTGTACTTTGGGCCTTGCCTCCTAAATGCCCTAAACCCCTTGATATCTTCCAGAATAAAGGTCATCAAACTCCAAAGCGTGGTTCAGATGGAGCCTCCCATATAGGTCAAACTAGACATCTACGAGGAACCCCTCGATAGCTCAGGACGAGAGGAACCCTGGCTGCGGCTCCATCCAACCCCCCTGACCAACAGGAAGTGCCTACGATCTGTCATCGCCCTTTTCCCTAATGACAATTAGGGTTATGTCTTCAGAGGCGGGAATGACAAAGGAGAGTTGGAAGGCAGGCAGGCAGGGACAAGGTGCCCCCACCCTAAGATGAAACCACCCTTAAAAGGATTTGACACCACCCTGAAAGGAGCCCTCCCCCTTTTTCCCCAAAAATCAGATTGGATGACAAGTGCAAGGAGGATTAATCAGATTAAAACAGCCTGTCAACAAGCCCATAAAACCCCCTAGGCTTAGAAACTCTCCCCTCCCTCCTCTGGTGGTTTGTACTGTCACTGCTATCACTCAGTAAACCTTTCTTTGCTGCCTACTGCTCTGGTCCACCTCTTCATTCTTCAGAGGGGTGTGACCAAGAACGGGGGGTGGGGGGGGGCACCATCAATAGGACAATCTTGCTATGAATGTCACATGGTAAAATTCCTATGGGTAATTTCAAGGAAGATAAATTAGAGCTAAAATGTATGACATGCTTACTCTGTGTCGAACTCTTTACATGAATCAACTCATTTAAATCCTCCCAAATAGCCTCATTGGTAATGGTGATGATTATTTTCATTTTGTTACTGGGAAGACTCAGGCAAGAGAGGTTAAGTAATTGGGCCAGGGACACACAGCCAGAGGGTGGTAGGCTGGAATGCCAGTCTAAGTAGTAAGGTGCTGGATGCTGACCTGCAGGCCCTCAGTTATTAAGTCAGAATACACCAATATTTGGAATATTTCTAGGCTTAGAAGCTCCAGTAGCAACCCTCTCAGGTCACCTGCCTCCTTGAGAGGTTTTGTACTATCACTGCTATCTCTCAATAAACCTTGCTTTGCTGCCCACCAAAAAAAAAAAAAAAAAAAAAAAAAAAGCATTTGTGACATGTTTACAAACATTCTTCAGAATAGTACCTTTTCTTTTTAAGATTTTATTTATTTATTTACACAGAGAAAGAGATCACAAGCAGGCAGAGAGATAGGGGGAAACAGGCTCCCCGCCAAGCAGAGAGCCCGATGCGGGGCTTGATCCCAGGACCCTGAGATCATGACCTGAGCTGAAGGCAGAGGCTTTAACCCACTGAGCCACCCAGGTGCCCCACTACCATTTTTTTTTTTTTAAGATTTTATTTCTAAGCAATCTCTACACCCAACGTGGGGCTTGAACTTACAACCCCAAGATCAAGAGTCACGCATTCCCTGACTGAGCCAGCTAGGCGCCCCAGAACAGTACCATTTAAATGGAAGTGGCGAGGGCAGCATTTTTGTGGCTGGTCATATTTCTTGGCAGACAAAATTATTCCTAATGACAATCGCAATGACTAACATTATGGAGCACTTATAATACCCAGCTCTCGTCCAACAGATGTTACACAAATGCCCACATGTCATCTTCGAAACAACACTATTATTATCCTAACTTATAGATTAGAAAAGTACGTCTTAGAATAGTGTCTAGAATCTGGTAGTCAAAAATTAAGGGTTTTTTAAATTTTTATATTTATTATAGAAACTAAGAAACTGGGCCACCCTTACAGCAACAGAGTAACAATACAAACCAAACCTTAGAAGACTTCCAATTCCAGCCTTGCCATTTACTAGCTCTATGGCTTGGGCAAGTTTGAAAAACGAAAGAAAGCTAATATCAGGGAGTGGATTTAAAAGTTTGTTGAAAGTGGCAACCGGGTGGCTCAGTAGGTTAAGCCTCTGGCTCTTGATTTTAGCTCAGGTCATGATCTCAGGGTTGAGACTGAAGCCCAAGTCGGACTCTGTGCTGGGCATGGAGCCTGCTTAAGATTCTCCCTCTCCCTCTGCCACACCTCTGGTCTAATAAAAACAAAAGTCTGTTAAGAAATATCAAGTGTTGGTGAGGATGTGGGTAAATGCAACCCTTGATCACTGTAGGTAGGAATGTCGAATGGTACAGCCACTATGGAAAACAATATGGAGGTTCCTCAAAAAATTAAAATTGGAACTACCATATGATCTAGTAATTCCACTCTTGGGTGTTTAACCAAAGAGAATAAAAACACTAATTTGAAAAGATTTATATACTATGTTTACTGAAGCATTATCAAGAATAGTCAAGATAAGGAAGCAACCCATTCATAGATGAATAGATTGAATAAAGAAGAGATAATACACACACACACACACACACACACACACACACACTGGAATATTACACAGGAATAAAAAGGAATGAAATCTTGCCATTTGCAACAACATGAATACACCTAGAGGGTATTATGCTAAGTGAAATAAGTCAGAGAAAGACAAACCATAAGATTTTGCTTATATGTGGAACCTGAAAACAAACAAATGAACAAACAAACAGAAACAGATTCATACAGAGAACAAACTAGTGGTTACCAGAGGGGAGGTGGGTAGGGGGACAAGCAAAACAGGTGAAGGGGATTGAGAGGAACAAACGTCCAGTTATAAAATAAATAAGTCAAGGGAGTGAAAACTACAGCATCGGGAATACTGTCAGTAAGATTATAATAACTTTATATGGTGACAGATGGTAACCACACTGATTGTGACAAGCATTTATAATGTATGTAATTGTTGAATCACTATGTCGTATACCTGAAACTAATATAATATTATATGTCAACTATACTACCAAATTTTTTTAATGTAAAAATTTTTTAAATGAAAGTATGTTGAAAATTGTATCATTCAAGTTTAAAAGCAATTAATTGTTCATTATATATTTCAAAATTCTTTTTTAAATTATTTTTTATTTATTTGAGAGAGAGAGAGAGAGCACAAGTCGGGGGAGGAGCAGGAGAGGGAGAAGCAGATTCCTCACTGAGCAGGGAGCCCAACATGGCACTCAATCCCAGGATCCTGGGATCATAACCTGAGCTGAGGCCAGCATAGTGTTGTATGGCAGTCAACAAAAAAATTCCTCATATACCTTTCTTAAGAATCCCTGGATACACTTCCAAATACAAGAACCAAATAAGAGTAAATGGAGACCATAAGGAAAATGGTTAGCCCCTAGTAAGCATAGGAGCCACTAGAAAAAGAATGTTTCCAGATCTCTTCAGGCATCAAATGATTGCAGCTCATTGGATCAGGCAGATTCCCATAATGAGAAGTGTTTCCTTCAGAGGGGAAGGTGGAAGAGAAATATGAAGACAGCCTTATGATGACTGATGCCTAGGGTGAAAATGTCAGCAGAGGGGGAATGGTAGTCAGCAGCCTTTACTCATGCACATTCAATTCAACCCCACTGCCCTTTATTCAACATTTTCTTAGTGTCAGGGAAAATGCTAAACTCTGGGAAAGACACAAAGATGAAAAAAATAAAACAATGCCTAACTTAGTAAGTTAACAGCTAGTGATATATTTCACCAGAAGGAAATACAGCAAACATGAAGCACAGTGGAATACCTTGAGTCTGAATCTTCACTCTCCTCCTCACTCCACACCTGGCCCAAGTTGCAGACTCTCTTCAGACTTCCATAAGAATAATGTAATCCATATTTGCCAGGGAAGATGGTTGTGAATCCTGAAAAGTATCGATAATGTCTGACACAGAAAGTAAACGGAGTCCCATCATAAATCCATTTTCCTTTTTTTTTTAACCCCAACAAGAAGAGAAATAAATCCCTTACACCCCCAGTCATCCAACTCTTCATTTTAAACTAGACCTTCTTCTCAACTGACTAAAAAGGGAGGCCACAGCAGAAACATTAAGAGAAGAATTTCTGGATTCGGAGATTGCAGGAGCCCAGGTTCAAAGGGTATAAAGACTACTGAACTGGGGTAAGGGTTGGGGGGATAGTTCAAGAACGGACTTTAGAACCTTACCCCATTATTATGTTAACCACCTGCCCCCAACCTATCCCCAAAGATAGGGGTGCAGAGATCCAAAACATACATCGCTGATGCAAAGCTGCTTAGAACCTAAAAATGTGGAAACCTTTTCTAATCTACCTGCCCAGATACAGAGTCACTTCTAATTTGCACAAGAAATATGCTCGCAACAGCACTGAACTTCCCCACCCCACCCCCATACCTGCCTAAAATGTGATATCCTTGCACTTCTGGGCCCCAAACAGGATGAGAAAACAACAAAACCCTATGTCTGGAGTCATATAATTTATTCATTTATTCAACAAATATTTATTCAGCCCCTACTGTGTGCTCTGGAACATTTTCTTCTCCCTGTGTCCCCTGGGCTGCCTCTAATCTCTCTATTTTAGCTTTGCTGGTCCTGAGAACCTCTAGTTTATAATTTGCTTACTGTTCCTTAGCCAGTATCTCACCTCCTGACATGCAGGTTAGCCAGCCTTCTCTTCCAGAATAAAATATTGTTCTATCCTCTCCTGTCCCCCAAGCTTACCTCTTTCTTCATGGCTTACTTCAAAGCCCTAATCCCTACATTATTCAGCTCCTCTTGCTTCTCTGCCCAGCTATCCTATCACCAATACCTGCTCTCAACTCATTCACACCATAGCCCCTGAATAGAGCAAATGGGGCTGAAAGAATGGAACTCATTTGCCTGTGGTGATCCAAATTGTGAGCAAGTCAATTCAACACATTTCGTAAAAATAGTAATAGTAACAATAATAGCTAGCACTTGAGACAGAGATCAGGGACAGGTTACACTCATGAGTAATGACGAAGTCCAAGGACTGACTGTGGGACTGAGTACATGAGGTGGGGTAGGGCAAGGTCACCACTGGAGGAGGGGAATCTAAAGAAAACCAAGACCAGATAATGAAAACATAACCTATGAGGATAAAACAATCATCCAGAAGTATGGCAGATGTAGTGCAGGAGAGAGGGTTCTGGAGCTAAAGTGTTAAGAAACAAGGGTGTATGTTAGAAGAAGGAGGCAATAGAAGACTTGGTCTGATGACTTGAGGGTCAGAGTTGGTTAGGAGCACTGAGGGATGAAGGGAATGTTCTGGAAGCAGTAATAAGGATAACCCCCTGTCTTAGTTCATTCGGGCTGCTATAACAAAACTACCATTGACTAGGTGGCCTAAAAATAACATTTATTTCTCACCGGAAGTCCAAGATCAAGGCACTGGCAGATTCTGTATCTGGTGAGAACTAGCTTCCTGGTTCACAGACACCTATCTTCTCCTCTGTCCTTTTAAGGCAGAAAGGGCAAAGAAGCTAGTCTCTGGGGTCTCTTTCATAAGGGTACTAATCTCATTCAAAAAGACTTTACTCTCATGACCTAGTCACCTCCCACAGGCCCCACTTCCTAATAACATCACATTGGGAGTTTATTTTCAACAGATGAATTTTGGGGGAGACACAAATATTCAGTCTGCAGTACCCACCCTGCTTGTGGGCTCGTTGATATGAAGAGTTTAAGAGAGAAAACGGCCACCATCGGGAAAGGAACCAGTGTCTCTGGGAGAGCCAGGTCACCCCTATAGCAAGAAGTTGAAGACAATCTTCAAGAAGTGAGGTAGGGAGAGGATGTTGTGAAGTCACTGTGGAAGGGTTTCAGAAGTTGGGGAAGGCTGAGACGTAGGGCTAGGAAAGGGGCATACGAGGTCATGTGGAGATCAGAGTCCAAAGAATGAGAGAGGACCTAGGGGACCAGGGCTGACATAAATGGGAGAGAGGCATGATGGGATTAGCATAGGCCTCCAGGGTTGATAGCAGTGGCACAACCGTGGGTGTTGGGAGCCAGGGAGTGAGGGTTTGCCAGGAACACTCAGAGTTCTTGCCTATTGCAAATTCATAACCTGTTAGGGAAGACCCATACATACTGACAGAATAATGCACCCCAGATTACCTTTAGAATGCCGACTGTGGATGCCTATTAGGGGGATACCCAAATCAGACAGGGAAGGTCAAGGAAAACTTGAGAGAGAGAGAGGAAACAGAGAGAGAATGGAAAGACAATTCCATAAAACTACAGGCACCCCAGAAAAATAACTGAGATGCTTCTCCTATGGCAATGAGTGTACACTTGATCTTGGCCAAAAGATCAAGAAGTGGTCCAATGAGACTTTGTATAAATGGACCATAAGTTTTTTTTGGTCTTGTTTTTGTTTTTAAGATTTTATTTATTTATTAGAGAAAAACACAGTGAAAGAGGGAACACAAGCAGGAGTGGGAGAGGGAGAAGCAGGCTTCCTGACCAGCAGGGAGGCCGATGCAGGGCTCCATCCCAGGACCCTGGGATCATGACCTGAGCTGAAGACAGACGTTTAACGACTAAGCCACTCAGGCGCCCCAAAGGACCATAAGTTTAAAAAGTAGCGCAATATTTTATAATCATACTATCTGAATAGTCTTTGATCTTGCCAGAGTGAAATTTATTGCTTTTGGCTAGAGAACTTTGCAAGATTACACAGCAAAGAGTGGGTATAAAATATTATCTTTAATATAAGTTTTCAAATTCTAAATAGATGGAACTTAGAGATTTTCTGAGGGTAAAAAGTAGGAAACATTTCAAAATTAAAAGTCTAATCTATCTCTCTATTACTGGAGATGTCTGAAATTACCTCCAGCATTTGAGGTGATGGGTACAGGGAAAAAAATTAAATTGACAGAACTTTCCCTGACTCCCATATCTAAATTAGCCATGCTCCTTTTATCAAAACATTTGTTGAGTGCTCATATGTATCTTATGTAATCCACATAACAAACTGAAAGATAATAATTTCCATTTTACCGACAAAAAAAATCTAATGCTTAGAAAGATAAAATAACTTGCCAGCATCCCACAGGGAATAGTTAAAGCAAATTCACAATTCTGTTAAAACAAATGCCTCTTCCCTTACACCATGATACAGTCACACTTTCAAGAGTTTTTAACTGGAAAAAAAAAAGAGCTATTTGTGTTGTCCACACCAGTCACTAATTACACTTACCTCTTTCAGTGGTTTCAAGGAAGAATTCTAGTTGATTAGACCAGAGAAGCTCTTTACATTAAGTTGAATAAAATATAACAGGGAAGAACCTCCCTCTCAGGAATTCTGCTGATTACAGGCTAGTTTAGCAAAGCAAAATCTGGTTATGTTTAGTAGAAAAAATACATTGAGGACAGGATAACAAATTTGGCAGGCCAAAAAACCCTAAAGCGAACACTCATTGTCACACCATAACTAGAGAGCTGGTGTTGAAAATTGGCTTAGTCTGCATAGTATCCTCGTTAAAATAAAAAGGCATCAGTTGACCCACGGAGATGGACTACTATTCAAATGTAGAGTATTTACTCATCTTAAATCTATGAGAACGTGTTTTACAAGCACAAAAAAGTTCAATCAGGGATGATGAGAAAACCATACATCAATCTCCATAAGAATTTATAGAATTCAGATAAGAAACTACAGAGCCCTAATGCAGATCAGATGAATCCCAGGATTTTGTGAGACACAGTTCAAATAACTAAATCAATTAAAAATTACTTATTAGAGTTCTTTTGCACAGCTGTCCTATCTATTATTTAAAGCGATCCCCTGGGGCGCCTGGGTGGTTCAGTGGGTTAAGTCTCTGCCTTCGGCTCAGGTCATGATCTCAGGGTCCTGGGATCGAGGCCCACATTGGGCTCTCTGCTCAGCAGGGATCCTGCTTCCCTCTCTCTCTGCCTGCCTCTCTGCCCACTTGTGATCCCTATCTCTCTGTCAAATAAATAAATAAAATCTTAAAAAATAAATAAATAAACCGA
This sequence comes from Ailurus styani, assembly GCA_002007465.1. NCBI lineage: Eukaryota > Metazoa > Chordata > Mammalia > Carnivora > Ailuridae > Ailurus > Ailurus styani. Next base: position 2,470,403 of record LNAC01000026.1, read on the forward strand.
TCCCCTGTATGTGGGGCATTTGGTTAGTTCTATTTTTCTCTAATAAAAATAATACTGTCACTAATACCCTTGGACATGGGCACCTGGGTGGCTCAATTGGTTAAGCATCTCCCTTCACTCAGGTCATGATCCTAGAGTCCTGAGATGGAGCCCCACAAGGACTCCCTGCTCAGCAGGGGGTCTGCTCCTCCCTCTCCCTCTGCTTCTCACCCCTCCTCCCCGGCTTCTGCTCACTCACTCTCTCTCTCAAGTGAATAAATGAAATCTTTTTTAAAAAATACCCTTGTACATATATTTTGGCACAATTCTTTGTTACCTTAGAATAAATTCCTAGAAATGCTGAGTCAAACTACAGACATATTTTTGAACCTTTTGGTAGATCTGCCAAAATGCCCTCCACATATTTAAATACTGGGTTGAGATTTCTAGCTCAAGGGAAGGAAGGAAAGGGAGAGAGTAGCTTTAGAATCCTGGATTTTAGACCTAGGTTCACCATTTGTTAGCTCGGTGACCTTGGGCAGGTTACTTAACCAGTCTGTTTCTCTGTTTCCTTACCTATAAATTTGGTATAATCAGTACTCACCTTATAAAGTTGCTGTTAAGAAATAAATGAATTAATGTTTGTAAAGCTCTTAAAACAAGCCTTACATAAATGTTCACTAATTCCTGGTTCTTAGACTTTGGGACTTCAAAAACCCAATTAAAAAAAAGAATTTAAGGGAATCAATATGAGTTTGCCTTTTTTCTTTCCCAAAATAAAAACTTTTTAAAAACCCAGCACATAAGCAACATTTCATAGATAAAAATATTTTACTAACATAAAAATTTAAGAACACAATGTCAAAATAAATGACTTTTACCATTATATTTAGCTTTAAGAGAGATTTTTTACATTATACTTTTCTCATTTCTCTATGGAGCAGTGAACATCCTATTTGTTCACTGTGTTTGAGAACCAGTGAACAGTCATAATTTCTAAAACTCTTACGTTTCTATTTTTCACTTATTAAGATTTAAAAGTATTTAACTTTTAGAAAAAAATCATAGAATTTGGACAGGAGTTTTTGTGAACTATGTGAACAAAAGATAATAGCATCATAAGGTCAGCTTACTGGCTTTGCAAGTTGCAAATAACAGAGGAAAAAAAGACATTCTCTTATATGGCTCTGAAAGAAAAGAAAAGTGAAGCTTTTGGCCAAGAAACTTGACATCCTACTTTTATTCTGATAGAGGAGTCCCTATAAAGCTGTTGAAGTGGAAATGAAATTCCCAAGTCCCTAAGGGCCAAATCATTTGTGGACAGCCAGGATATGAATTAACTCCCAGAAAGACCTGAAAAGAAACAGAGAAATGCTTAGGTAAACCATGTGAACTACACTAATGGCAGAGAAACTGATCAATCTAAAATGGTCTCTGTCTTAAAAACAATTTGTTTGGGATGAATAATGAACGTTACTGCATTATTTGTTGACCGGTTTCCTAAGTCATTCGTTAGTTGTCAGGCACATATTTAACAAATATCTAATTATAACAACTAGCATTTGGTGAGACTTCACTAAATGCCTTGCACTGTGCCATTGCATTACCTCATTTCATCATGATAGCCATTCTAATTTAAGGGAGTATTGCTCTAAATTCCTTTTTAAAGGTGACAGACCTAGAGAAGGTAAATCAAAGGTTGCTCTAAGCTTCCACACAGGTGGAACCAGAACACAAACCCAGTCCAGATGATTCCAGAGGTCTTGCTCTCTCTGTCTCTCTCTCTTTTTTTAATATTCCATTTATTCGTTTGAGAGAGAGAGCACAAGCAGGGGGAGGGGCAGAGGGAGAGAGACAAGCTGACTCCCTGCTGAGTGTGGAGCTTCCTCAAAGATGAGGAAGACCTGGGGCCCAATGGGGGGCCCAACCCCAGGGCCCTGAGATCATGACCTGAGCCAAAGTCAGATGCTTAACTGACTGAGCCACCCAGGTGCCCCCAGAGGTCTTAACCTTAACCAGGGCCTCACACTACTATTCCAGACCTATTTTATCATTCTTAAATGTTAAGGAGAAAATATGTTTCCACCTAACAAGAAAAGAAAACATGTACTAGTCATCATTACCAAGTATTCTAGAAGAGACCTAAACTAAAAGGAATCTTCCATCCCAGGCTAGGCTGCCTACTTATTCTATTGCCCTTAGTAGATTCCAGCTTTGGCTTTCTCATCTCTTTTTTTTCTTTGAAATGATTGATGTCTAAAGTTCTGTCAACCAATGAATTTTTAGGGGTAAAAGATTCAACTGATTTCTTTTTTCCCTAAATTGAAAGTTGGTCTTGAGTTAATCTTAAGTATTATTTTAGAAGATTATTTAGTGTTTATTTATTTATTTTTAAGGATTTATTTATTTATTTGAGAGAGAGAGCGCACACACACATGAGCAGGGGAGGGGCAGAGGGAGAGAGAGAATCCCAAGCAGACTCAAGTGTGGACCCTGATGCGGGGCTCAATCCCAGGACCCTGAGATCATGACCTGAGCCAAAATCAAGAGCTAGACACTTAACTGACTGAGCCACCCAGGTGTCCCAGATTATTTAGTATTTGGTATTATTTAGAAGATCATTTCTTTTATTGGGTATACATCTAGTAAGGCCATAACAATTACAGGCACACATTAAGAAGAAATTTGTCTATGAATTATGGTACTGACTACCAAGGACTGTGAAGGCTCTGAGATTATATCTTACTTGCAAATTAACAGTAAGCCTGCCACAGTTTTATGCATGCTGGTAAAAGGCATGAGACTCCTGAGTCAGACACAAAGGATTTTATTACTCACATCAATCCCAGTAGCCGGAGTATCAGCACTTTTTTGCACTGGTTCCCAGAGTCTCAATCCCCACAAGGTGACATGAAAGGAACCAGAAAACACCTGCACATGCACGTGTTGGCATTTTAGCAGAGGAATGCTGAATCTTTTCTAATAGGCAGCAAATAAACCTGTTCCTTTGCTCCAGAAGGAGAGAGTACTTTTATTTTCCAAGACCATTAGCATCCTTGAAAGGATAGTCTAGAATGAATAGAGTCAGTGCCTCTGCTCTTAGACAGGCAGAAATGTGAGAGACCCATGGAAATTGTCTCCCAACACTTACCATTCTGCTTATTAGAAGAATACATGTTTGAAGACTGTATCTTGCTTTTTTTGATTTATTAAAATACTTATTAAGCAGCTAGGGAGATGCAAAAGTGATTAAAACATCGTCAAAGAAGTGAAGCAAATACATACATCATAGAAAGCCAAGTGTAAGGGGTCGCTGAATCACAGGAGTCAAAAAAAAAAAAAGCACTTTAGGATTTCAGAATGAGATTGTTTCCAGAGATCCATAGATCTTTATAAATGTTATAGTGGCAACAAATTATTCACTAGGATCTTGGTGATTCCTTTTTTAAAAAGTCAGTTGTGTCACTACATTTGTCATATTATCTACAGATCCTAATGAGTCAGCACAGAGTTTAATAAAATTTTCACACAATGTAAAACGCAGTGTGGAAACTTACCTAAAGCACCCCAAACTTAACATGTTCTAAATATGTCTTACATATTTACAAGCATTTACTCTAAGAATGCTGAATACAATATTCTAGAGCCAAATGATCTCCATAAAGAGCTATGAGGCTTTTTAAAAAGGTCTGAATCTTAAAGTCTAGATTGGATGATACCCAATCCCTATTTCCTCATTATCTCTTGTGAGAGATAAACTGAAAGGAGAAGGAGATTTCTGTCTTAGGACCAGTTTCCTTATAAAAATCCAAAATTTTGAGCTACTATTCTTTCCCTCTAATCCAGCAACACTGTTCTCGTTCATAAAACTGAATTAGTTCCTTCTTCCCAATGGCTCATTGGATTCTGAGTCTCACAGAACCACCTTTTGATGATTCAAAGCTAATATAATGAGGGGCGCCTGGGTGGCTCAGTCAGTTAAGCATCTGCCTTCGGCTCAGATCATGGACCCAAAGTCCTAGGATTGAGTCCCGCATCGGGCTCCCTGCTCAGTGGGGAGTCTGTTTCCCCCTCTCCCTTTGCTTGCCCATTCCCCCTGCTTGTGCTCTCTCTCTCCCTCACTCTCTTTCAAACAAATAAATAAAATCTTAAAAAAAAGCTAATAATGAGATTCAGACATCTGTGTTCAAAAAATGTCTTTTAAGTATTTCTTTTGTCTGCTATGATGGTAGGTAGCAGGCCCCAAGTTACAAAAACTAAACTTAAAAGAAAACCACTCTGTTCCCCATATCCACGAGTTTATAGTTGAACTCCACAAAAACATTTTCATTGCCTTTCCCCAATCCCTTGAACGTTACTCTATGTCTTCCAATTCCCTATTTACTCCCACAAGCCAATTCCACACACCATTCATAAAATGAAACAGTAGCAAAGATTTGCTGCTTCAAAATGAATACATACTGCCTTTTCCCCAAATTTATTTCACCCAGATATAAACACTCAAACACTGACAAAAAGATACGGAAAATGTGGTGTGATTGAGAACTGCATCTCATATATTGCTTTTAAGTAATATTTGTGTGGCAGAATACTGTATATCTGTGTTTCTTTGGCTTTAAAAACACAGCACTAGGAAACGTGAAATACAATTTTGTCTCCTAATTTCAATAAAGGGTTGCTCTGGCAAATGGCTAGAAATAAACTCAAGATGTGATTGAAAGCCAATTTTTGCTGTTTTAAAAAATGTAACATTCAATCAAATCAGAGGCTGGTTTCAAAAGAAATGTCGTTTTCCATCTTTGAATGGCATAGCACATACTCTCTCTCTCCCTCTCTCACACACACACACACACACACACAAAACTACATACCCCGCAGAGATTACTTAACAAGAGCTAAGCTCTAAAATTAAAGAATCTGTAGAAAATGCAGTGATGCACCTGAAAATTGTTTTCATTCTCTCCTTTGTGTGAAATTCAATTACACAGAAAGCAAACAAATGGAGCAAACAATGAAAATGGCACATGGGATTTTTTTTTCAATTACTATAAACTGCATTCTTTAAAAGAGAAAGACCATTTATGCAGCAATTCCATCTAATGACAGGCATTGTTCTCCTATCAGGCTATTTCTGATTTTTGGAGCCTCTTAACACTAAATCCAGTGTTAACTCCTTTATGTCAAGAAACTATCTCTCCCCATAAATGCAAACTTAATAATATTGCTCTTATCTTGATCCTTCTGTGGAATAAAAAAAATTAAAAAAACACACACACCAAAAAAAAAAAACCTTTAAAGCTTTGACAATACTAAGAAAGACACAATATGGTATTTACATCTTTCTAGATCTATTTCACTGAACCTACTGTATCCATTCTAGGGCAGCAAGAATGAAAACTATGGAATTCATTGCTTTAACTCAGTTCTAATATATTGCTTTTTTTTTTTAAGATTTTATTTATTTATTTGACAGATAGAGAGAGATCACAAGTAGGCAGAGAGGCAGGCAGAGAGAGAGGAGGAATTAGGCTCCCCGCTGAGCAGAGAGCCCGATGCGGGCCTCGATCCCAGAACCCTGAGATCATGACCTGAGCCAAAGGCAGAGGCTTTAACCCACTGAGCCACCCAGGCGCCCTAATATATTGCTTTAGAATTTAAAACAAACAAACAAAAAAACCAAGGTACTCTAATATATAACTGCAGCCCTTATAAAAATACCAAAACATACATTTACCAGATTAATCTTCTAGAAAATTAAAGTACTAAAGTTCTTCTTTGGATTCCCTTAAATAGCAGTCTCTTCTTATATTTAGTAGATGACTCAAGAACAATCAAAATTTTGCTCCAAAGACCAAAAAAAACCTATTTAATACATTTCTTAATCATGTCTAGGAGAATGATACCCAGAGAGATTGTCTTAATTTAAAACTATTTTTATTAATATTAGTATTAATAAATATACATGTAATTATCTCTATATAACATTGTGTGACAGAATATATATTTTTATTAATACTAACATATATTTGATTCTCTCTAGAAATCATCATGTGAAAGGATTTCAATCTCAAATTGAACTGGAGGATATGAAATGAAGAATCTCATGCACATTGCCATCAGAAGAACAGAACTTAAGCCCTGAGACACTGATTTCCCATAAACGCCCAATTTACAGAAGATGAGGCTAATCTTCTCAGCAATGAACATCTAACAGCAATCACTCCCACCCTCCAGCCAATGAACTTACTGCTTGGACTCCAGCTGGACATCCCCCTCTTTGCATTCCTTGTTCCTAAGTCTGCCCTACACCCTAACAGACTTGCCTGTAGCTTGCGACAGCATGCATTTCCCAAACTGCGATTCCTCCACTATTCCCAAATAAGCTCAGTTTCTAGCAAATTGAGCTTGTCTGTTTACCTCTTTATTTAGGTTAACATATATATCACATATATGTCACTTTCCAAACCTATATCATCTGGGTTTGAACTGATAAGGCACGTAAGATGTAAATGACTTACTACAGATGCCCTGCTCCTCCTACATAGATTTAATTGCTTTAATGGGAAGCAATCCCTTGAGCCAGAAGAAATTTAAATATCAGTGACAAGCTGGTGGTGACATTTTAAGCTCTTCTGCCACATTCAAAACAGACTCCACCACCCACCTTCTCTCATGCCTCATAACAGTAAGACCAATTAGTGAAAGCTTGGGAGTTCTACCCATACACACCTGAGGTGATGGGACAACTAGGTGACAGGCCTCACCACCTGCCACCTCTTTCTGGAGACAATGTAGTATGGTGGGAAAAGCAATGGGCTTTGGAATGAGACAAACCTGGAATCCAACCTATTTGCTAATACGGAATCTTGGGCTAGTTGCTTTATAGCTCTCTGAGTTTCAGGTGTCCTCATCTGTAAAATGGGGGAAATGAAACCAGTCTTCAGGTGATGTAGGTAGAGCTGACAGTGACAGGCAGGCATGAGAGAACCTTCTTGGTGGGGGAAGTAGGACAGGTTCCAATGTTTGAAGGAGTTACAGTATCTGTGAGAGCTCTGAAAACTTTGTGTTAGACCAGTCTTGAACATCACTATCAAGGATGTGAACTGCGTTGTCCATGCATTCATTTATTCACTGTGTATGTGGTCACAGAGATTCTCATCTAGGCTAGGAAGGAAGATAGACTCATGAATAACTAACTGTAAGACACAGGTGCGGTAAGACATAGGTAAGCTGAAGGAAGGGTTGGAAATGATAGCCGGCAAGGTCACCAAAACAAGAGAGGACCTTTCAGGTTAAGGCACATATGGTCAGAGAGGATTCAGTAGAAGGACACTGCAGGGGAGTTTCCAGGTCACCTATGAGTGCTTCATACCTGTCTCTCTAGGACTATGTAGTGGGGAGCAAGTGCCCCTCTCGATATCTGCAGGGTGGTCTCACCATTGTAACTGTGGCATGGACTCAGAAGCGGAGAGGTTTAGGAAGTGGATGCATTCAGGCCACCGGGGTTCCAGGCTTCCTTCTAAACCAGGTGGACCTTCACAAAATGAATGGCCTTCACCACCACCAACTCCAGAGAGTGGCTGAGCAAGAAAGGAGAACCTGTGAAGGAGTAGAGAAGGTTTTCTGCTAATATATCCTTCCAGATGGGATGATGGGATCAGATTCATTGTATATTTGATAGTACGAATAACCAGTCTAAAAGTTTCAAATATAAATTAGAGTAGGTAGGGTGCCTGGGTGGCTTAGTGGGTTAAAGCCTCTGCCTTCAGCTCAGGTCATGATCCCAGGGTCCCTGCTCAGCAGGGAGCCTGCTTCCTCCTCTCTCTCTGCCTGCCTCTCTGCCTACTTGTGATCTCTCTCTCTATGTCAAATAAATAAATAAAATCTTTAAAAAAATTAAAGTAGGTTGATGAATAATAAAGTGATGACTACTTTGTTCAATTCTATACATTCCTGATTGTGTTGATGATGTTGATGATAAAAATAATAACATGAGCTACCATATATCCTGGGTATTTTCTTTTTTTTTTTTTAAGATTTTATTTATTTATTTGAGAGAGCAAGCAAGAGAGAACACAAGCAGGGGGAGGGGAAGAGGGAGAGAGAAACAGACTCCCTGTTGAGCAGGGAGCCTGAGGTTCAATCCCAGAAGTGTAGGATCATGACCTGAGCCCAAGGCAGATGCTTAAACCCACTGAGCCATACAGGCACCTCTATCCTGAGTATTTCCTATGTATGAGGCAAAAATTTGAGACAGACAGTTATTATTCCCACTTACAAATGAGCAAACTAATAAACTGAGAGATTAAGTAACTAGCTGAAGGCTACACAGATAATAAGTGGTGAAGCTGGGTTTCAGACCCATCACTGCTTACAACTCCAGAATCTGCATTCTACTCTACTGCCTATAAGCTTATTCAATCTCTAAATGCCTCTGTGGACATTCCCAAAACAAGAACTTAACGAAGTGCTATTTATTTATTAATTAATCTCTACTATCATAAAAATTCTTTTTTTTTAAGATTTTATTTATTTATTTGACACAGAGAGAGATCAGATCACAAGTAGGCAGAGAGGCAGGCAGAGAGCGAGGGAGAAGCAGGCTCCCCGCTGAGCAGGCAGCCCAATGTGGGCCTCAATCCCAGGACCCTGAGATCATGACCTGAGCCAAAGGCAGAGGCTTTAACCCACTGAGCCACCCAGGGGCCCTATCATAAAAATTCTTACTAACACTTATTAAAACAATGATAAATTTCTCTGTCTTAAAGAGTTTTAGGTCCCAGGGTGCCTGGGTGGCTCAGTTGGTCAAGCATATGCCTTCAGCTTGGGTCATGATCCCAAGGTCCTGGAATGGAGCCCCAGGTTGGGCTCTCAGCTTAGCAGGGAGCCTGCTTCTCTCTCTCTCTCTGCCTGCCACTCCACCTGCTTGTGCTTTCTCTCTCTCTGCCAAATAAGTAAATAAAATCTTAAAACTAAAAAAGAGTTTTAGGTCCCAAGGACACCTTTAGGGTAAATTTAACCAACCCCCTCAATTCTATAAATAAGGAACTGGTTCAACAGAGCTACAACTAAAACGCCAATGGTTCTCTTAAAAATGTTAGAAAAAATGAACCTCTTTGTATATACCTATTGATGATGATTATAATCAGAGTTTGAAATAAAATTGTGATATACTAACAAGATGGTATCAACCAACCCTGCGACTAGACACAAAAGGTTGGAACATTTTCAAACCTTACTTACTGTGTTGCTGGATAACTTCGCAAAAATCAAGTGGCATCCTAAACACTGGCTATTTGGTTCTCCCTTAATCATTCTTAAAGCAGGGAAACCTGGGTGGCTCAGTCAGTTAAGCATCTGCCTTCAGTTCGGGTCATGATCCCAGGTTCCTGGAATTGGGCCCCACATCAAGCCCTCCATCAGGCTCCCTGCTCAGTGGAGAGCCTGCTTCTCCCTCTCCTGCTCCCGTGCCTGTGCTCTTTCTCTCTCTGTCAAATAAATAAATAATATCTTAAAAAAAAATCATTCCTAAGATTATCTAAGGTATGTCCTGGCTTAAATGTATCCTTAGTGGGTTAATTTTTGTTTAAAAACCTGGTCATGCAAAACTGAATTTAATTTTTTTCTCAAGCAGAAGTAAAAACCTTTCTAAAAGTAACTGAAAACAAAAACACTACCTGAAAAGCAAAAACTAGGCAAAATCAATTATAGAATAAGGCTAATGTCAATCACTATGGAGTTAGGCCAGTAGCTAAAAGAGACAGAAAATTTGGCTTGTGGCTTTGTTTGTTGATTTATTTTTATTCTCCCATCTTCAGTAGGATTATTTTTTCCAAAGCCAGCTATTGATCATTTGGAAAATTAATTTTTCATAAAAAGACCACTTATTTCCACTGTAAAATGACAAAAGAAATCTTCTTAAGAAAAAGTCTTCGACCTCATTAATAATCAAAGAAATACATATTAAAATGAAATACCAGGTTTATACTATAAAACTGACTAAGGCCAAACACTTTTCCCCCAATTCTCAATGTCGGTGAGGGTATGAAAAAGCAAGTTTACATGACGTTTTGACAATACTAAGAAATACACTAAGGCAGTCTTTTTGGAGATCATTTGACCATATCCCTTTAAATCTGCATTTTTTTAAAGGCTCATTTATTTGACAGAGCAACTTCACTTCTAGGAATGTAACTTCACGTTGCCTCATATGCAAAGACTTGCCTATAATAACATTGATAACAGGGATAGCAACGAAGGAAGGAAGAGGGGAAGGGAGAAAATTAAAAAAATCAAAATGTCCACCTATAGAAACTGGTTAAATAAATAAATATGGTACACTGCATTCATAAAAAGCAGTATTATTTTTCTATTAAAGTGATGTTATGGATAAATATTACTGAGATGGAAATCATTCACACATGTTATTAGATTTTAAAAAAATACAGAACTTTTTGTACCTGTATGTTTCCATTTTTATGAAGTTCAAGAACAGGCAAAACCAATCTATACCAATAGACATCAGAACAGAGGTTGGCTGGGAGGGTAGAGAACAGGTGAAGAGAGTAGACACTGATATGAAAAGCGGTAAGGGAACTTTCTAGAGGGATGGAAATGTTCTGATCTTGGAATATGTCTTGAAGGGGAGAAGAGGGACACAGTGCGTATACATTTGCCAATTCTTCTAAATATGCATTTAACATCTATACATTCCATTCTATGTAAATTATACATCAATTTAAATAAGGAACAAAACCCCTAAATGTATAACAAAATTCATCATTAATAAAAAATAATGTTTGTATATGTACCTGCAGAAAAGGATTTGGAGATGATTCTTTTTTACTTTCTTTTTTCAAAACTTGTCAATAAGCATCATAATAATTAAAATAAAGACAAATATACAAGCATGTCCAAATGTGTTTCAGTGAAACTCTCATGCCCTTAATCTGGATATTGCCTCCCCCTTTCAAAAAGTAGCGTGTGAATTACCCAAAGCATCATGGAACCATGCCAGGGTTCAGAGTTCTACACATTTCCATGGAGGGATGCCACTGGAGCCCTACCCTTTGTGGAGATCCTTCACAGTAAGTGCTCACTGATCATTTGCCTCATTCCTCAGACAACTTCAAACAGCAAAGTTACATCAAGAACTTAGTCATTTTGAGGCATACTTTAAGTACTTTTTTATTTATAGAACCCAAATTCTTCTCAGGTTCAGAGGAGAAAGCTTCAAATTACCGAAGGCATTGCAAATGCTGTGTGGCCTGAGAAGTAGCTGTTCCTTTGCAAGTGTCCTGCCGAGCTTCTAAGAATGGTTTTGCTGTTACTTCCAACTCCATAAGCAGCCCAGCCTGAGCCCCACTCCTCCAGTAGGCCTATTACAGATAAGTCAGTGTTCATGGGACCAGGTGTGCTCACAACCAAGGCTGGGTGTCTGCCACCTCTTGCTAATAGCAGCTCATGCTCGCATGCAGCCCACAAATCTCCACACGGGCTGCTGGGCCGTTAACCACACAGGCACAACCACCAACTAACAATAACAGTGCAAACAACCATAGGGCAGTTAGTTGATGGGTGGAAAAGAGAGGATATAGTCACAAAAAGATGAAACATAATTCCATTCCTCTTCCTTAAAACCCCTGCAGGATAGATACAAACTGAGAACTGAAGTAAGTGGGAACAAATGAGAACAGAAATCCAACTTTTCCTTGGGATACAGCCAAACAAGTTGGTAAACAAACGGTGCTAAGAATAGCTCAACAACCCAACAAGCTGGCTTGGTTCTAGACCGGGGTGAAGCCAAATACCCGGAGCATCCACATCTCTAGACCACTGAACAGCTTCCTAAAGATGCCCCACAGGACCAATCAGACTTACCTGGTCTCAAACTGGACATCCTTTCCTGGCTCCCACCCTGATACTCATTCTGCAAAGCCCCCAACTCCATAAATCACACTCCAATCTATCTCTTTACCAGAGCAAGAACTTATTAGATATTTTTTTTTAAGATTTTATTTATTCATTACACCCAGAGAGAGAGATTACAAGTAGGCAAAGAGGCAGGCAGAGAGAGAGGAGAGAGGAGGAAGCAGGCTCCCTGCTGAGCAGAGAGCCCGATGTGGGCCTCGATCCCAGGACCCTGGGATCATGACCTGAGCCGAAGGCAGCGGCTTTAACCCACTGAGCCACCCAGGCGCCCAAGAACTTATTAGATATTTAAGCCTCTTCCTTCATTTTCCACATACAATCAGTTATCAGGTCCTGTAGATCCTACCCGCTAAATATTTTTCTGACTGGTCTTTCCCTCCAGTTCATGCCAACTGTCACAAAACCTATTCTCCACTTTCCTGTCTGAATAACCTTCATAAAGTGCAAATCTGATCATGGAATTGATTTATTCTAGTCTTTCATGACTCTTCATTGCCTACCCAGAGGTTTCTTGAGACAATCTGAGGTGGCTTCACTACTAGGTATTTAAATATGTGAAATCACGGGGTTTGATACAGCAAAGTAGGAGGCAGTACAGACCTGGAAAAGACCTGTTCCACTTAAAGGCATTCAGACCTCAAACTATTTTAAAACAGCTGTGCCAGCTAGTAAAACTCTTTTTGAGGTCACTTTGATATTCCTGGTCCACACAGTAGAGTCTGAACTCCCTAGCCTGAATCTAAAGTCTGTGATATAGCTGATGCCTGCTTCTTAGGCCTCATCTTCAACTATTCTCAGCAAGTAGCTTTCATTTTCCTGAAGATTCTTTTTCACACAGCAGTACCTTTGAACTTGACCTTCCCTTAGCCTGGGCCCCTCTTCTTTCACTACCTTGCCTGGTACTCTCATTTCAGTACCTCTACTGCCAGCCTTCCTGGAGCCCTGGGGAGAGCTGTACCCTGGACATAGACCCTTACAGTTCTTTCTCAGCTTGCAAATATTTATTTTTTCTTCCCTAGTAGTTAGTATTTAGGGGCCTTGTCTTATAATTGCACAAATTATATGTTACAAAAGAAACAACAAAGGCAAGAGACAACTTTGCTCCCCAACATCTTAAATAAGATTGAGAAAAATACTGTTTGCATCACAGACTACATTTTTTGAAAAATTTTGGGTGTCCTTGGAGAGCTAATGGAGATTTGGAGATAACCTCCAAATATGCTATGCTATGTCCTTATGCAGTCTTTCTCACTAAACCTTTATTGAATATGACATTCCAACAATCTTATACCAGAAAAGCTGCTTTAGGTCTTGATCAATTTCACAAAGTATTAATGGGGATAATATTAATCATTACCATGAATTTTCAGTGTTCAAAAGGAAGAAAGACACTCTTACATGCTCCAGTGCCTTTTAAAAAGTCACTCTAAGAAATAAAAGGGAACTCAACTCCACTCCCACAACTGGGTCACAATATCCATTAGCTGAAGTAGTTGAGTGCTCAGTTACATGAAATAGTTCTATTTCTCAGAACTTGTCCAAAGGGATCTCCCATGCCTGCAGAGATAGAAGTAAGGAAAAAAAGAATCTTTCCTATACCTTTAAGTTTGACCTGCCCCATTTTTCCTTCCCTTCCTGTCCCTTGATTTAACCCACTGGGGAGGTAATGGAAATAAAATGGGAAGTTTGAAAGGGAAGAGATTGTGAAGGATGAAGGGGAGAGGAGTAGTGGGGGCTTACAAGGTATCTATGTCTGTTGTGATCAAGGATGAATGAAGTCAACCACAAAGCTCTAATATATCACTTTTTTTTTTAAGATTTATTTATTTGAGAGAGAGACAGAGTGGGCATGCCAAGGGAGAGGTTAAGGGAAAGAATCTCCAACAGACTACCGGCTAAGCTCAGAGTCCCACATGGGCTCCATCTCACAACCCGGAGATCCATGATCTGAGCTGAAACCAAGAGTCAGACATTTAACTGACTGAGCCACCCGGGCCCCCCCTTGGAGGAACACTTTCTTAAACAAAAACTTTAACAACCATTTGTTAACTGTGATCCCCTACCTACCCTCTGTCTTTCCACCAAATCATTCATCTTTTCCCATGCCCTTTAGACTTTACCAGAAACAGAGTAGGTAGCCAGAGGTTCTTTAACAGATTCCACATGGTGAGAATCACCACTGTGGAATGCTTTTCTTTTTTTTTTTTTTTTTTTTTTAAAATTTTTTTTTTTTTT
>LNAC01000026.1:2484562-2495151 GCA_002007465.1 Ailurus styani
AAGATTTTATTTATTCATTTGACACAGAGAGAGAGATTACAAGTAGGCAGAGAGAGAGAGAGGAGGAAGCAGGCTCCCTGCTGAGCAGAGAGCCCGATGTGGGCCTCGATCCCAGGACCCTGGGATCATGACCTGAGCCGAAGGCAGCGGCTTTAATCCACTGAGCCACCCAGGCGCCCTGTGGAATGCTTTTCAAGTGATATAGAATTTAGAGTCTTCCTAAGACCCAACTTCCTTGAACCTTTGGGTCAATCTGGGGAAAATAAAATGCTATGTACTATTATACTTTCATTTGATTTTCACTTAAATCAATTTTTTCTTAGAAAGCTATCTTAAAATATTGAAATCACTCTACATGCTTTGTCCAAAGTGTTTCCAATTATTTCTTATAACAGTTTGTCTTCACAAAACTCTGAGAGATGGGTAGGGCAGGTATTATGAACTCTATTTTGGAGATAATAAAACAGATGAAGAAAGTAAAGATGATGTCACCACAACCCAGATGTTTTGTCTTTGGACCCAGGGTGCCTTCTCCTACAGACTGCACAGTCCCAGTGGCTTTGACGGATGGCATTGTTGGAATGTATGGAGACATGACTTTGCACTTCTGTGATCAGATATCTCAAAGAAGTTTTGCACTTGTTTCAAACCTGACATTTAAACCCTGAGTATCTTCCTGAAGCATATATAGCTGTATTCTGTCTTAAAGCATCTCCAAGTTTCTTCAAATTGAATTTTAAAAATTTCTTATCCAATTACCCTACACAGAAGTAGGAACCAAAGACAACTTTAGCATTCCTTTTTCCAAATAATTAAAAGGGATAAAGATGAATCTTTACATACAGTAACATATTTGAAAAATCATACTGAGATTTAAAATGACAAATGAAACTAGGAAATGCAAGTGTGTCTCTTAAAAGCAGAAAAATCTACAGTGTGTGGTTTAAATTAAATAACTGAGTATTTATCTAAACATCACCAAGCTCTGTTTAAAAAAGTAGAACAGGGACACCTGGGTGGCTCAGTTGGTTAGACAGCTGCCTTCGGCTCAGGTCATGATCCCAGGGTCCCAGGATCGAGTCCCACATAGGTCTCCTTGCTCAGCAAGGAGCCTGCTTCTCCCTCTGCCTCTGGCTGCCACTCTGCCTGCTTGTGCTCTCTCTCTCTGACAAGTAAATAAATAAAATCTTTTAAAATTAAATAAATAAATAAAAAGGTAGAACAGTTTTCTTCTTTCTCTTCATCTCCCTCTCTCTCTTTCACTCTTTTTTTTTTTTTAATGACTAGATATATAAAGG
Organism: Ailurus styani; assembly: GCA_002007465.1. Lineage (NCBI taxonomy): Eukaryota > Metazoa > Chordata > Mammalia > Carnivora > Ailuridae > Ailurus > Ailurus styani. The sequence continues at coordinate 2,485,861 of LNAC01000026.1, forward strand.
CTCAGCCTGGAAAATTCATCAATAGAAAATGCATCTGTATGTAAGTGTATGGCTCTTTGCCTTTTTAAATAATGTGACTTTTCCATACAACTGGAATGTAAAAGATTCTTGGAGAATATACAAGTGAAATAGAACACATCTTCTATATATCATACTTTAATATATTACACTCTTTTTAAAAATGAAAGGAAAAGTGATGCTGAAAGCTACTTTCATTAGGGATGAGGGGGTCTGTGTGTGTGCATGTATGTATACACATGTGTATTTTTGTTTTTGAAAAGCAGTTTCCAAGAGCCCACAACTAGCCTGAATGTGGTTACAATTTAGCACTTGACCACACTGAGTTTAACTTTTTACTCCAGACTGGACTTGTATTGTTTCATGTTTCCTGAAAAGACTGTGATATCTTGAGGTTAAGAACTCTGTCTTCTATTTCTTTTGTATCCTCCACTGTGCCTGCCACAATGTTTACACTGAGTTTAAAGATGGGGCGCCTGGCTGGCTGAGTTGGTGGAGCATGCCACTCAATCTTGGGATTGTGAGCTCGAACCCCATGTTGGTTGTAGAGATTATTTAAAAATAAAATCTTTAAAGAAAGAAAGGAAGGGAGGGAGAGAAGGGGGAGGAAACAAGCGAACGAATTAACTAATTCACCCAATGTTTCATGAGAACCGATCCTACTAACTATCCAATCTTTGAAATAAATTGTTCTCATTCTCTAAATATGAAACTAAATGTTAATATTTTTATTTTGTGGAACATCTCGACCCTATAATAATCTGCATTTGTATGATATGGTTGCAATTATTAGTATAATTATTATTAAAAACAATGTTTTTGTGCTTGTTCTCTGGACATTCTAAGGCCTCAGGCATAATTTTATAAATGTGGTGAACAGAAGTAAGTAATAGAAAGCAGAGAAGTCTACCATCTCTGAAACCTCTAGTAGATTTTTTTTAAGATTTATTTATTTATTTGAGAGAGAGAGCATGTGCACTGGTGGGGGCGGACGGGGGGACAAAGAGAATCTCAAGCAGACTCTCTGCTAAGAATTGGAGCCTGGCGCAGGGCTCCATCTCACAACCCTGAGAACATGACCTGAGCCAAAGCCAAGAGTCGGATGCTCAACCAACTGAGCCACCCAGGCACTCCTGTAGTAGATTGTTTATAAGGGTGTGGAGAGACCCCTTAAAAGGGAGAGTTGGAGACATCACAGAGCTACCTGGGAGCTCAGACATATTAACTCATACCAGAATATGGCATTGTTACTGGGAAACTTCTTGTCTCAGCCAAGTCTAAAATTAATTCCTTTTCAAGCAACAGGTATTTACTGAAACTGCCTTTGTTATATTCTTTCTGTTCCTCTTTCCTGGTTCCGACAGTTTCTGCCCCTGCATCTGGATTCTGTTTCATAAGCTATGACCAGTTCATGACTATAACATCTTATTCTTGAACCCCGCAACTGGATTGTTGACAGTGTTACCTGATTCCACCTTTGCCTCTAACTTCCTAACAACAGATCCAGACTCTTCTTGTCCTTGTCTGGGTAAGTCCATTTCATGTACTTAATCCTTTTGAGAGATTCCTTGAAAATGTATGAAAGCTATGAACTCATCCACTCAAAAAAAAAAAAGTATACATATACACAAACACACAAATATTTGCATACAATTTCAAGAGATTCATGATCCTATAGAGGCCATGTTCAAGGGGCTTCTGCTGATAGTAACCCATAGTATAAAAAGAAACAAAAACAAAAATAACCCACAAAACAATGCAATCTATACAATCTAGCATAAATCCTTATAGCCACCAATGAATAACTTTCCTTTTAACTTTTAGATAGAAGGGAGAAAGATAAACTCAGCTATCCAAAACCAAATTAATAAGCTTATATGATTCTTTCTAATCATGATTAACTAAATTTCTAAATAGTCACAAAAGTTCAAAGAACTCCTCTGTTTCAGTCATTACAAACATGTAATTAATTCAAACATCTAATTAATTCGTGGAGTCTGAGAAAAGCTAGTGCTTGTCTTTATCACTTTCAAGATTTTTCTTCTAAGAAATCACCAAAATAATATATGTACATTGAAGAAGTGCTGAAAAGTAAGGAAAAGCATACATAAGAGTTTTAAATCACTTGCAATCCTAGCACCAGATACACAATTGTCAATATTTTAATGGACAAATTTCCAGTCTTTTTTAATTCATATTTTTTAGATTGCCAGAATACCTTTCCTTCAAGTCAAGTTCTCCTTTTATGTAAAAATCTGTTGTACATTCAAAGACTTAGTTTAATCTTTAGGGGTGCAAGAAACTTCTAGGCTACCTAAGACTTGTACCAGGTCTATACACTTCTGTGCTCTGACTATAAATTCACCTGCCAGCCTCTTCACCTATACAAAGCATGGACTGTAGCTGAAGGCAAGATATCTATCAGATTGCTATCGTCTTCTGGTTATTAGCTCTGTCGTTAATGCTTGTTATTGTGATAATAATTACAGTTTTGAAATTCTACTGCTGAGTTGAACACGTGGCTCCACTGCCACCTTCTAGTTTTGTGAACTGGACAAGTTACATAACTCATCTGTGCCTCGGTATTCTCATCTTTAAAATGGGCATGTTGGTGGAGAATAAACGAGTTAGCATCTATAAACTACGAGGACACAGGGTGTCATCTCAGAAGTACTCAGGAAATGCTATAATTATCATTCTATATATATAGTTGTTATCATTTCCCATGATGTTTTCTGGTTTTTTAGTTCTACTCTGTCCCTGTTGGTCCAGTCACCTAGTCCACCTTACCCTAGTAAATTCTCTCTAGACTTAAATGATTTTGTCTCAGAGTTTTTCAAGTACGTTCCTTTATTCAATTGATACTTTTTGAGAGTGACTATGTGCAGGCCCTACAATTGGCCTTGGATAGAGCAGAAGCCTCTGCCCTCAAATGTTTAGACTCTCTTGGGAGCAACAGATAAAAAAAATGAAATGAAAAGAGTATTTATAATACCAAGTGATGAGTGCGACCATGAAAGAAGTACAGGGGCCAGAAACAGGGACTGCAACCAGACTTTGCAGGAGGAGGGAAATCATGCCTCCTGAAGGAAGGGTCTCCAAATGGAGTCCTGAAGCAGGAGTCAGCCAAAGAGGGGTGAGAGCCAGAGAGAAAGGTTATGTTTTGAAAATAAGGGATTTGACTATGAGCTCTAAGATCCCTTCTAGTCCAAAAACTATAGGACTTTTCCGTCTACCTGATATGGAAATCCACCCTACCCTCCCTGCTATGTCCAACACTAGCCTAAGCCCCTGCCAAATGTGATTTTAGCTGGAGGCAGCAAAAGGGACAGTTTTGAAGAAAGCATAAGCTGCCATTAATGCTCACTAAAGTAGCCGTGCTTTTTTCTTTTGTATGTACAATTGATGTTTCTCAATATTGTGTCAAATGCTATTAAAAAAAAAACTGTGCTTCTAAAAAGTCCCCTCTTGAAACAAATCACCAGCTCTAAGTCCCACCTAAAGAGAAATTCTACAGTTCTCTGTGTAGGTACTTGCTATAGACTGAATGTTTGTGTTGCTTTAAAATTTGTATGTTGAAATCCAAACTCCCAATGTGATGGTATGAGAAAGTGGGTCTTTAAGAGATGATTAAGCCACAGGGGCAGAGCCCAAATGAATGGGATTAGTGGCCTTACAAGAAACTAAGGGGTGCTCCCTTGCCCTTTCCACCTTGTGAGGACACAAGGAATCAGGAAGCATCAACGAATGAGGAAGTGAGTTCACAGCACATGCTGAATCTGCCAGCATCCTGATCTTGGACTTTCCAATCTCTAAAACCGTGAGAAACAAATGTCACGCTCTGAGGACTGAGTTGATCACATTCTTCATATATATACAGTCCCAAACCAAAACAAACAAAAATCAAGGACAGATTTAAAAATCAGCATAAACAGCCAGAGAGAGAGAGACAAAGAGAGAGAGAGAGACAGACAGAGAGAGGGAGGGAGAGGGAGGGAAGGAGAGGGAGGGAGGGAGAGGGAAGGAAACAGAGGGAGATGAGAGAGATTGACTGTATTTGGATTTTCTATAGGGGAATAGGATACATGATATAGTAACTATGCCAGGAGAAGAAATCAGCCACATATATCTATGGATTGCCTCACAGCCTATAGTTCGGTTGTAACACAAAAGCATCACTGGATCACCTGGCTTTCTGCCCTCCTAGGGCTTATAGTTTAATTAAACAGAATGAAATTCTGTTTCACCACACAAGGATGAATGCTGACAACCAAATCAATCACTATTAAATTTTCACATAGAAATGACTATTAAATTTTTTTCAATTCATGGAATAATATTGGTCATAATTTTTTGCATACATGAGTAATTTTTATGTCCTATTTTTCTATTTTCTATTTTCTAAAAACATTGCATAATTTGCAAACTGCATGTTTGGCTATTCCAATCACTCTTGAATCTAATACTTGTATCATGAGTGTGTACATCTTTCTAACAGTACAGAGACTCATTTCCATGCCCCATGAAATATAAAACATTTCTCTTCTCCTTTCTGTTTCCTTCCTCTCCTCCATTCTCCTAATGGCTTACAACTTCAACAACAAGCAGCTCATGGCCTCTCTAGTTTCCTCCACACTCCCAACACATCTTCCCTGCTCCTCCAACCCAGATTATTTTGAAGGAAATCTCAGATATTATATCACTTCAGCTCTGAATATTTTAGTATATATCTCTAAGAGGTAAGCAGTTCCCCTTTAAAACATCATCATAGCCCCTCAAAATAAGAACAGTTGTTTAATATCATAAAACAGGGTTCACATTCCCTAACTGCCCTGTCTTTTCTCTTGTTTATTTTTCGTTTGTTTTAATCTGTATCAAAACAAGGTCCATACATTACAATGGGCGATTGTAGATTGCCCGTTAGAATGGGCAAACATTCTTTTTTTAGCCTTTCTCCTCAAATGAAAATGCAGAATTGTTATGTAGTAAAAACAAGCAATTCTGAATGAAGCAGGAGTTTAAAATGCTGTCCTGAAGGTGGTGAAAATGTCAAGTCACTGCCTTTGCCGAGGAGATAAGCGCTTGGCATATACCTTTCCCTGAATGATAAAGAAGGAAAGTGGGAGCTGTGCTTCCCAGTAAACATTTTTATTAGCCGCTCAGAACTACACATAAACATGATGCGTGTGAAACAAAGTGCTCTGCAGTAAATAGGAATTGAAGAAATAGAAAATGAGTTGTAAATCTGAAAATCATTTCTTTACTTCAATGAAAGAGAAGCTTATAAACAAGCAAACCAAACAGTCTCTTTTAAAGTCTTGCTAATGCTGGTTGTATTAATCTTTTTTAGGATTTTTTAATCCTAAAGCTTTAGTTTAATTTAATTTAAGGCTTTTGAATTTTCAACTACTGCTTATTTCATTCTAATCTGTACCTTCTGTAAAAGAAAGAAAATCACTTTGGATGACATGAAATAGAAGACTTCCACTTCCGTTTTGCACTCTAAGAGCTCCTCTTACCATCCTACCTTAAACAAATCTTTTTCATTTTAAAAAGGAAAGAAATCCCAGTGTCAGAACATAACACATACAGAATAATTGTCATGTAATAAAAGAGGCAAGACAAGCTTACAGTGATATAGTGCAGGAGGTAAGAATATGGGCTGCAAAAAGAGAAAGGCCATCCCTGTTTCTTTGCCTGTAACCTGGGGACGATAACTAGTAGTTGTCTCATAATGCTGCTGTTGGGATCATTCAACTGCGATCATGAAAAGCAACCTGCACTGAGTTAACATTCAGTAATGACTAGCTATTATTATCATTGGAAAGACACAGGAAGGGATGATTTGTCATGATCAGTTTTACCTTGAGAAACAGAGCTTACTTTATGGTAACGTTGTGAATCAATTACAAGAGAAGGCAGCACCCTATTGCCTGGCACCCTATTGCTCTGCCTTCCATAAAAGACCTCAGGAAAAGAAGTCCCCTGGAAAGGGAATGTTAGGGCGCCTGGGTGGCTCAGTGGGTTAAAGCCGCTGCCTTCGGCTCAGGTCATGATCCCAGGGTCCTGGGATCGAGGCCCACATCGGGCTCTCTGCTCAGCAGGGAGCCTGCTTCCTCCTCTCTCCTCTCTCTCTGCCTGCCTCTCTGCCTACTTGTAATCTCTCTCTCTGTGTCAAATGAATAAATAAAATCTTAAAAAAAAAAAAAAAAAAAGAAAGGGAATGTTAACTCTCCTCTCCGACGGCTCCAAGTATTTGAAAATAGTACAAGGAATGGCTCCATGTGTAGTTAAGTTCCAGGTAAGACAACAGTGTGCTAAGTGCACTAAACAGATTAACCTGAAATTGGACTCTGATCCCCAAGGAAACCGGCCGGTGTCGCCCAGTCCTTACTGGCCCTGCACAGGAAAAACAACCTATGTCTATCTCAACTGTGATCTGGCTGGATATGATCTCAGCTTTGAACGGTGCCTAAGCGCATTTCAGATGCATAATACCTGTTAGACAATACTAAGCAGGGAGCTTTGGGCTGGGGTGTGCACCTTCCTACTGAGAAACTGACATAGGAAAATGAAGATCCAGCTTGTAATTCAGCCTTTCCCTATTCTACCAATTTAGTCAGGACAAAAATTTCTTTTACTCTTAGGTGTTTCTCAAATAATTGCAGTAACTAACTCAATAAATAAATAAGTTAAATAACAGAAAAGTAGGGGGTGGTTGTTTATAGGCTAGCATTCTTCCATTCAAGTTACAAAATTCCTTTTAAAACCCTTCCCTCGGGCGCCTGGGTGGCTCAGTGGGTTAAAGCCGCTGCCTTCGGCTCAGGTCATGATCCCAGGGTCCTGGGATCGAGGCCCGCATCGGGCTCTCTGCTCGGCAGGGAGCCTGCTTTCTCCTCTCTGCCTGCCTCTCTGCCTACTTGTAATCTCTCTCTCTGTGTCAAATGAATAAATAAAATCTTTAAAAAAAAAAAAAAAAAACCCTTCCCTCACAACTCACAGCCCTTTCCAAGCACCTGGCCCTCGGCATTATTCCTCTACCCCTTGAGGAAATGGAAGAGGAGATCTCCAAAGAAAATGTCCTTATTAATAATATCCTATGTTTAAATGCTTTATATTTTAAAGTACTCTCAGATCCACTGTGGTCTTGTATAAGATAGTATAAATGATATTATACCTATTTGACAGGTAAGAAAAGTTACATATAGTGATTGGTGCAGGTGAGACCTGAACATAAGATCTTTTCAACCAAATGCAATGGTCTGGAACCTGAAGCACGGGGCCCCATGCTCATGCTCGCCAGTTTTCTGTGCAGTTTTTCCTCCCTTCAGTGAGTCTGTTCCAGCCATCTTCCTCTTTCCTTATCAGTTAATTCTGATTCATGACTCACCTCATGTAATTACTAAATGGGAAAGATTTGAGTAGACCAACATCCAATCAACTAATATTCACTGAACACAAACTAGAAGCTAGACCTTTGAAGCAGAGGGAAAACTTAATGTTCTTCATCACTTAAAAAGACCATGGTAAGATTAATCATTTATCGATTTGAACCAATTATCTTAAAATAATATTTGCATATTAGCCAAGATGCAGCCCCTAGCTACATGTGTTCAGTCCCTGTTTATAAATCTGGAAATAAACTTCAAGCAGCTTCTGTAAGAAAGCTAAGGCTTGGAAAATGTCCCTGCACAACTTGATAAGATTTCCAACTGTGCCATGGTAAAATCTCATTTCTTGAATCACTTATTCAACATTAACTTATTGTACAAATTGGCATCTGCCTAGCCCTGGAGATAAGAAGATGATGAAGTTTGATGCAGTGGTCTTGACCCTCGAGGTCAGAATCTAGAACAGGAAGACCAGTGTCCTACTCTGGACTCTCCAAGGGACCCCAGGCTGGGAATAGTCAGGCCTCACAGTCCTGTGGCCAAAAGGTGGAACCCAGCTACCCTCACCCTGCCTGCAGCCACATGGGTCTTTACTCATGTCTCCTTGCTCCTTCTCCCACTGGACCCCGTTCCCTTCACCTTGACAGTTCACCAGGCTCTTGGTGGCCTTAGCCCCTCCTCCTCCCCCTCCTTTGGCCCTCAGCTCTTGACCTCCTGCCTCAGAAAGCCTCTTCTGACCTGCAGGTCTGGTCATATCTCCCTGTGAAACCCTCCACCACCTTCAACCTTATCACATTTGTAGTTTTACATGTACTTGTGTGATTGTTTGATATTTGACTATATCTGCTCTCAGGTGCCTAAGATCCTGGAAGGGCAGGAGCTGGTTTCAGATGCCAGTGCCTGGCACACAGTAGGCCCTCTAGGAATGAAAACCGAATAGTCACGCGTGCCTGGAACTCTGTGGAGTTGCTGGGCTAAGGAGCCTGGGCTCTGTGGAGGGGCAGGATGGACTGGGTTGGCTTCCTTAACACGGGGACCTCCCGGCCCCAATCTTACAACCTGAGTGACAATCTGAAATGGAAAGGCTGTTTGTCCCAAGTCCCAAGAAGACTTGAAACTCCCAGATTGCAGAAATCCTATAATATTTAGTGGCCCCCCGTACCTAGCTGTGCCTGTTACTTAGCGTGAAATACAAGTGCAAAACACTTCGTAAATACGAGCCATTGTCAATGTTAATGAATGCCTTCCGGAGCATGGGACAAAGTGGAAGATGTTACCCACGGCTTCAAAGAAGGCTTGAATGGACTCTTGAAAGAATACAAATGACCCCCTAACCAAAGATTTAAAAAAGAAAGTGAGAGGAAGGAAGGAAGAAAGAAAGAAAGAAGAAAAGAAAGGAAGGAAAGGAAGAAAGAAAGAAGAAAAGAAAGAAGGAAGGAAAGGAAGAAAGAAAAAGAGAGAAAAAAGAAACGTGGCTTTTTTCCTCTGGAAAACAAACAAAACCCCCAAAACAAAACCCTCCAAATGAAAACCCTCTCAACCAACGCCTTCCCCTGTCCAGGCCTTCACCCTCTCGCCTCCCCGCACCTCACGGGCGAATTCGGGACGTCAGTCACTGCGGCGACTGCCACGCTGCGATGCCTCCAGGCATTTCCTGCCCAGGGAGCAACTCTGTGAGGATGTACGTAGTAGGACCTCCTCTCCGGGAGATGATTTAGGGTCACCAGGGGGCAAGGAGCGGTGTTAGAAACAGGGAGGGCGGGGACTTCGCCTCGTCCTACTCACGGGTATTTCAGCAGGCTCTGCCAGCCCGCGCTCGGCGGCAGCCGGGCCCCGAGGTTCCGCGGAACCCACGCGGCCGCGCGGCCGAGACCCCGCCCCC